>JBAMHV010000007.1:8163868-8187090 GCA_037177535.1 Pseudomugil gertrudae | reverse complement strand
GAAACTTTCCGTAGAAATCCACTTACGCTGCTTTTTGTGCGTAAGCAAGCTTTATAAATGAGCACCCTGGTCATTAACTTGGTGTTGTTTTATTTTAATTACCCAAGAAGATTTTGTGACAGGACTGCGCAGGGGTATGTTGGTTAGCACAGCCACTTCAATGGGAAACTTGCAGGTTTACTCGGCTCAGCCAGTGGTCTTTCTGTGTGGAGTTTGCATGTTCTCCCGATGTTATCATGGGTTCTGTTTGGATACTCTGGCTTCCTCCCCCCATCATTGGTCATTTAAAATTGCCCTTGAGTGAATGTGTGTGACTAGTTGTTTGTCTCCCCATGGTGGACTGGCAACCCATCCAGGTGGAGGACTTTTGTAAGAATAATTACCACACGATTTAAATCTTCACTCGAACCCACAGAAAATGTGTTTTCTAAAGCTGTCTGCCACACACAGAAATTACTAGAACAAGAACAGCTGTTTAGTCAACACATTCAATTGTTGATAGCACAGTGCAAGTCACTCACCTACAAGACTGTGGTTTAGTGCTTTTGCAGAAAACTTCTATTCTCCTCTTTTAACTATTTCAATTATTGTTACTTGTTACTATAATTTGTTTTCATTCAAGCACAAATCAGGGTTAGCAGTATACATGATTTGTTAAAATGACTGCAGAGCTTTATTTCTGCTCTCCTCTTGATTGATGAATCTCTAAATCTTTCGGTGTTGCAGATATGTTGTCAGTGCCACCTATGACTATTACCAGACATGAAACAAGCAAATTGTGCTTCACATGACAACCAGTGCAAGGTAACTTTGTGATTTGATAAATGTAGAACAGATACAACACGATAGGGTTGCTCAGTAAGTGTCTGGAAGTTGTGGCCATTTTATGCATTTCTGAGATTGAGTTGTTTCTAATGCAGTCAGAGGCCAAATATACTTTAGTACTGGTGCATTTTATTAGACTTAAAAAAACTGTTAGGGTTTTACTCTTTTAGCGATTTATATCTACTTACTGTGGGATGTTCATACACGGCAGCTGCCATATTTGTGCAACTTTCCTCTTTCAAACTTTCCTCTGGAGTCTGAATGGACAAACAACTAATAATAAAGTGACAGCTCTGAGTTATAGCACTGCTGTACTGGCTTTGTTTGAAAGGCTAGATATTAGTAATTGGTGTGCCTTCATAACAACCTGTGTGTTGATATCCAGTTGCTGCCGAGTGACTTCGTGCTAATGGGGAAACTGCAGTTGTTGGATGATGCTTTAAGCGGGAAAAAATTAAATATGATTTTTCAAACTTGGGACATTGCAGGGTGACAGCTGCAGGAATGTACATGTTACGTTTCAGTGTATCATCAATATGACTCATAGACAAAACATGTTGAGGTAATTCATGCAGTATTGCTTTACCAAGCAGCTATAACATCTGTGTTTGGTTAGTAATGGTAGCATTATTTTAGGTTGTCTTGGACAAGCAAATCCCATAGGAGATTTTTTTTTTTGTTTTTGTTATTCTAAATGTGGGTTTTTCCTTCTTTGAATGTCTTAAAATGATTTTATTCTTTTCATTGCCTGGTTTGTTTTGAAACAAAACAAAGGGGTCAAGGTTGGTTTGAGTTAAATTGAGCATTTTCATGAGTGGAGACAGTAATAAGTAATCTTTTGGTTTAAAAAAGTAGATGGATCCTTGATTTGCAGAGAAGAAAAATGTCATTTTAATCCCACTGTGTTGTGACTAGATGGAAGTTGCCATCGGTGATTTGCTGGTAAATTTGAAATGATAATAAGCTTCTTTAAAAAGGAGATCAGCAATCACCTGAAATGATCGAAGTAAAATAAGTCACCTGTGGCTGAAGAAGAAGAAGAGTTATTTTTGTGTATTTGACCTACTTTTTTCCTGACCTTAATACATTTTACTCTCTTAGAAGAGGACTGGAGTACAGTTTTATTGTTGTGGATCACATCCAGGCATCTGTCTCCATGTCACTAGAGACATGCTACCACAGATTAGGCTAATTGTCTTCTCTTTCTCCCTCAGTGTTGTTTTACCCTCCTCAAAATTCAGCTCTGCCTCCATCATCTGTCTTTTAATAAAATCCCAAAGGCTCTATAAGCTGTAGCAGTCCAGTGCAAAAGCTATTAAATACAGTGATGCAGGTTTCCACTTGCCCTCATCACTGGCTTTGTTAATCCCATATGTCTCTCACTCTGCAGCCTAGTTGCTTTTATTGTAATAAGTCTAAATCAATGAGATGAGTGTAGGGATTTCACACTGTGAGGGTATGCAGTGGGATGAAAAAGCTTGCAAAAAATAAATCAGGTGTGATTCTGTAGGCAAGATGGGATGCATGCTGTTTATTTCTGTGGTAATTTTACACTATCACTATGGTGTAGAGACACTTGCAAATGAATAGTGAGGTATGGTTGGATTTAGAGAACCAGATTAGTTTAAACACAATTGAGTGTTTCACATAAAAAGTCCAACATGTCATTTAAATATAAAAAAGACTGTCATGATTCACAGAACAAATAAGGATTTATTACTGATAAGCTACCTGAGGATATGTGACATTGCAAGAAAAAAGAAAAAATATGAACTTACAAAGACCAAAATTATTTTTTATCCAAGCAGTCAAAAATAAGTTCTGTGTAGAAATTCTTCAGAGGTCCAAAGCAAACTGTGCCAAACAAAGCTATCTCAAGTCTTCATTGGAAAGACTAGCTGACACTATGACACTAGCCCCCGGCAGGTGGTGGAGTCGCAGATCCAAGGTCAGTAGCTAGCTTTGATACTATAATAAATATATGTGCATTGCAAAACTGAGAGATATCATCTCAAAATAAAACTGTTCTAAGCACAAAATATTCTTGCTATCTGATGTTTTGCAGTTATTTCCAGAGATCATTAGATTATATCAAGTATTCTTACTTGAAGTGTCCATTCTTGCTGTTTCTTGTGATTTGCAAAATCATTAAATAAACACAATTAGCCTTATTAACATTAAGAGACAGACAATTGGCTTCAGTAGCTGATAACCAATGCAATTTGTGCATCATGGTTGAAACTCCAGTTAGTTGTGCAGCACTAAAATAATAAAGTCCCTCGGGCTCCCAGATGACACTCAACAGTTGCTAAATTGTCTGACACTTTTCTGCTACCAATTTAGTTCATATTGGCAACAAATGAGATGAGGCCACGCTGTGTTTATTAGTAACATAAAAGTTATAAAGTAAACTTAAGAAAGGTATCATATGGTGGAATGTGACGAACTATAAGTGGCTGGGTAATAGGATCTATGTAATGTTGTATGAAGTTGAACAATTAAACCTAAAGTTCAGTACCTACCATTTGAAGGTGAAAGGGCTACCCTAAGCGTGCACATGAGTGAGAGATAGAGAGGTTTTTATTAGCTTAGTGCCCCCCACCCTATGCAGGTGCAGCACATGCACCATAGCAGATGCAAAAAACCCAAGTGGGTAGGCCCCCACACTTCCTTAAAAGAGACTTAACATATTATCCTACTTATTTCTGCATTTAAAAGATTTTAAGATAAAAGTACTTTTGACCCTCAATTTGACCTTTCATGAAGCTTGATGTTGTAGTTGTAAAATCTTTTAAAGTCAGAAAAAACAACCTGGTGTTTCCTTTTATTAATGATCCATATGTACCCTTGAGGAATAGTTAGCCTTTCCCTCCTGTAACTAATATCCCTGATTAGATTACCACAATAATGATTAAAATGGACTGTCCTCACTTTGCTAATTACTTATGCCATTAATATATAATAGTGAGCTCTTACAATCAGGACTGAGAGGCAAGCAGCAGCTACTAATTGGATTTCTAAAATCCATCTCTGCTGTTTTTATTCCTCTAGAAGCACAAAAGATTGGATTCACCTCATCAAGCGAGACACATTACTTTCAACACAAACAAGATGAGGTAATGCCCAGTCATACCATGCAGCTTAATCTCTACCAGAACAGCACATCAAGAAACAAATAGAAATGTGAGCGTACAGAGGTAGTGGTAATATATGGTTTCATGTTCAGTGTGCTGTGATGGTTTCACTTTAAAGAGAATGCACACCAATAGAACACCCTCCCCCAAACACAACTGCCAAATGCATGATGTATGGTACAGGAGTATATAAGTGACATCATTTAAATACTTGCATAAGTAGAAAATAGGCTTAGCCCTGCAACTGGAAAATAACCTTATTATTAGGAAGGTGCAAACCCAGCTTACAGCTATATGTCACATCATCAAGATGAGTTCAAAGGTTGACTTTGCTCAGGAGGTTTTGTTTCATGGGGCCCTGTCCCACTGACAGCCTTTTCATATCTGGACATGATATAAAGCCTTGACCTGTGGACGTTTCACTTCTGAAGAGCAAAGATAGCTTTTCCTTTTGAAATCCAGCAGACCAGCAAATTCAGGGGCCGTGAAGCGGCTAACCCCTCTGTCTTGTGTTTCAGGTCAGAAGAAAAGGAGGTTGTAGGTAAAGTGTCATCAAAAGCTGCACAAAAGAGTCAAAGGTTACTGCGGCACAAATAGGTCAAGCTTTCCTGACAGAAGTGGGAGTCTTTCAAATCCATATCTCTTCTTCCAGGATGATTTATTAGACATTACATATGGCTTGCAGTACAACAGAAAAGCTCACTAAAGAGAAAACATCTCAAAAGCCATTGGATGATTGGATTGGATTGTTTTAAAATTTAGTAATGAGACCCAGGAGATGAGGTTGCCTGACTTTAGGAATACTGTTATTTTTCCCTTCAGTCCCAATTGTACCAATTCTTAGAAAAAAGGATACAAGGATAGAAACCAAAATAATCCCTTTAAAATAGTCTTGGGCACAGTCTTGACCAAACGGGTCTGAAAAGATTTTTTAGGGTTATTTTGATTGGGAATAGTTCCCCCAAGTAAAACCATACAATGCATTAAATGCTGGAGTTATATCAAGGTCAACCAGTTAAAACCAAGAGAAAAATACCCAATTCCTCCGCAGGTATACTGTTAGATTCCCTCCTTGCTTCATTATTGCTTCATTATTGTTCAGGTTCTTTTAAACCAGCAAAATGGATGTTTAAATAATCAACATTTCCTTTTGTTTATTTTATTTTAAATGCAAGAAAATTGAACAAAACAAAGCAAAACATATAAAATGACAATAAACAACCTAATACATGTATAAACATACTATATAAACCTAACCATCCATCCATTTTCTACCGCTTCTCCCTAAAGGGGGTTGTGGAGGAGGGGGGTTGGGGGGGTACACCCTGGACAGGTCACTAATCCATCACAGGCAGACAACCAGTTATACACATACACTCCAAAAGACAATTTTGAAAGACCAAATAATCTATTATAAATATCTTTGGACAGTGGGAAGAAGCCAGAGTACCTGGAGAGATGCTAACATGGAAAAAAACATGCAAACTCCAAAGGCCCCATCTAAGCTGAGGTTTGAACCAGCAACCATCTCACTGTGAGGCTTCAGTGTTGTCCACCACAGACACCACCACATAGAATTATAGGATGTACCTGCTACACTGAATTATTTGTAATGGTTATGTAGTAGAAAAATGAACTGAATTGACTGAAATGCCCCTACATGTTTAATCAATCACATTTTGATGGTTCCCCTTATAGGAGGCTTCAACAAAGAGAGGAGCTGAAACTGACCCAATAAAGCAGAAAGACAGAAAGAAACCATCCATTCATCCATTTTCTACCACTTCACCCTGAACGGGGTCACTGGGGAGCTGGAGCCAATCTCAGTTGACATTGGGTGAGAAGGAGTACACCCTGGACAGGTCACCAGTCTATCACAGAAAGAAACATTTTATGCAAACATTTGGATTTAGCTCATTACACCTTCCCACGTCAGCTCGCAAAGCTGTAAAAGTTAAGATGCAGTCATTTAAATGGTCTAATAATACATTAACAGGTTTATCTTTCACCAGATGTGGTCTGTTTTCTCTAAAGTCTTCAAACAGAGATTAATTAGGTGATTCTTTTCTGAGCTATTTACAGAGAATCAGCCGTAGGTAGCAGCCCCTTCTGCACCACGTATCCTACTGTGACATGTGAAAGCATGAAAACCCATCTCCTTTTCCTGACCCTTCTTTCTTCCATTCCCAGCACTCTTGTAAACCAATATCCATTCCAGCATGGAAATGAGGAATAACAAGATTATAGGGCAATTTGTATGAATCGTCTCATGTTCACTCTCTATTTACGCTCTCTCAAGAGGGAAGGGAGAAAGTGGTCTCCATGGAAACTGCAGCTGCCCAATTCTGGGCATTCGCTGTCTGACAGTATGACATGTTACCTTTTCAGGTGGGTATTGAAGTTGGCATCTGGAGTACTCAGTCATAGTGTTTATTGCTAAGAAAGTGGAAAGGAGAAACAAGTTAGTCACTGAAGATGTTATTTTTGCTCATCTAGCACAGAATGAAGAAGTTTGCACTTTGGTTGTGTCTTCTAATTTTACTTATGAGCTTGTTTTGTTTAAAAACACACACAAAGCTATATTTAACATATTTAACTCTTCCTCCTGTTGTTTTTAATTAATGGTTGCTGTAGCAATGTTATAAAACTGGATTTGCATTAATATATATATACATACATACGAGGAAAAACAATGCATACATCTTTATTTTATTGAATATCTATCTGGTTTTATTGTTTATAAAGCACTTTGTGACCACGTCTTTTAAGAGTGCTACAGAAATAAAGTTTGTTATATAATTTAACAGGCAGATACCGCTGAGCCCTCAGGAAAATGTGCTGCTCCCTGTTCTGGGCAATATGAGCAGCAGCCTTGAAACTACCTGTCGACATTGATCAGTCACGCAGCAGGTTTCTCTAAGATGGGACTTGCAGTTATTAGAGCACGAGGCTGTGAGATGGAGAACACTGTTGTCCGTTGCCTCCGACAGCTCAGGTAAACCCGAAGGAAAACTGCCCCCCAGAGCACATGCCACCTTCACCATCACTAATTTTAAGTGCTAGGGTGATGTATTGACTCTTAATAGTGGGTACTCTATTGTATAGCCATTCAATGCCACAGCTGTGTGAAGTAGGACATCGGTTAATTCTGTATATGTATTTTTTTAAGAGGGCTGTGAGTATGTTTTTACTGCACTGAGATAAAACCTGTTTGATAAGGTTGGTAATCAATATACAGCTTTTTCAAAAAGGGTTTTTCTTGATGTAGACTATATGGCTCTTTATGGGAAGGATCTGTGCTGTAAAAATATACATATGGTCTTGCGACTTCTATTTTATATCACTTAAGAACTGTGTTTTCCTAAATGGCAAAGCTTTTAGCTGCAAAGAGCACAATGCACACTCGGTAACAGATATATTGCATTTCCATCTTTCATACTGACATATCACCTTTTCACCAGACACTCACTAGTTTCCAGATTGCAGTCAGCTTACCGTCTCTTATTGTGAAGATACAGTTACACAGCATAATAGCTTGAGGGTATATAAAGAGTTTAGAAAGGTAATAAAACTGTTTCGAGATCATGCAGTGGAAATGTTTTATGCAGGTTATAGATTACAAAATGCACTTTATATATAATTACATATTTTCACTTAGTTGACTTTGCAGTTCTTCTGACTGCACTGATGTTAGCAATTTAGTTGATGTTATGAGATACAATGTAGCTTATTATAATGACTTATTCTTTTCAGCTTTGTGGCCATTTACATTTTACAATCCTTTAAATTGCAGGTAGAGCATGAGTGTTTTAGTAATATATTTGGTGTGAGGTTGCCTTGGTTCATAATTCTAACCAAACTATTTTTAATATGTTTATGTATTTTGCACATGAACTAATATTTTTGTCACCACTAGATTTACTTTATGCCGGGTTTCCATGTATCCCTGGCCCAGTACATCTGATTTAAACCAAATGGATCCACGGTTCCCCTGTTCTATAACATTTATAATCATGCTTATGATAAAATAAAAGACAAAACAAAATTCATAGTGTTTTGCTCATGGACAGAGATTGTGTGTGTTAATTTTTGCCGTGCAAGTAGCTTATTGCAGTTTGAGCTATCTTTTACTAACCTTAACTTGTCAATGGGACAAGAGAAGTAAAATAAAAGTGTTTAATGGGAAGCAGATTGAGATTTTCTGGCTGACAGTACACCTGTAACACCACTGCTATATGCATCAGCCTACTATCTAGCCTCCTGTTTGTGTTACAAATAATGGGAAGAAAAGTGTGTAATGCAGATTGGATGGCAACGTAAAGTCTTTTGAATATAAAACTTGAATAAGTGCAATAAGCAAGGCAACAATAAATCAAATTGTTATTTAAAATGCTGCTTAATATTTGTATATATGTACAAAATACCTAATTGTTGCCTTCTAACAAGAGAAATCTACTGCTATACTATACTAACAACCACAATATATTACATCAGTGAATATATTAATTATAAAGCATTATTTGCACCAAATCTGAATACCAGGTCAGGTTTTTTTTAAAATACCTGGTAAGTTTAGTGCTGTTACTCAGAGTTTTAAAAAATGGGACCGTATCCTGTCATAATATGGTTTTGTTGTACAAAAATGAAACATTTGATGTAACATGAAGTTTTATTCTGAAAATGTGAAACACACCGTGATTTAAATTTTATTGCAACAAGAAACACAAAGTACTTTGTACAGATGTGACCTAGAAAAATTGGAATAAAATACATTTTGTTGAAACTATTATCCACAAGTAGAATTATTTCAGTTGTATTTGTAAGGGATTAATAGTTTTGCTATGACCACACATGTAAATGTGGGACAGTCAGGAGCAATACGGGGCATATGTCTGTGCAGTGTTGCTTTCGATTAACATGTACCAGTGGTAACTCCTATGTCTCCTGAAAACTAAAATTGAACCTATATTAACTCTATGTACCACATGGACTGGGAGAATTCAGTCGTTGACATTAAATTTAGTCTTGTCTGGTTTAATGGTGCAACATCTAATTTGAGTAGAAGGTAACTCATCATCCTCCAAGCTTCACCATTGTATAATTGCTCCTTGTCTCAGCCTGGTATGAAGTACAACATAATCACATTTGGTAAATTAGACATATCTCTGATCTACTCCACATTTTCCCTTATTCAAGGACAAAAACAGATTAATTCCATATTTTCACCACTAAACATGTTATAAAGTCACAAGGTCCACAGTTTTTTAACGTTTTTTATTTTGAGTGACAGTTTTACACTTCTGTAAAATATTACTGTAGATCGAAGCATTGTTTTCAAAGTTTAATATTTAAACATATCATTGTGGTGCTATTTTACCAGTATAGAAACTAGACTGGTAGAATAGGCAAGGCGAGACAAGGCAAGGCAAGGCACGTTTATTTATATAGCACCTTTCATGTACAGGACAGCTCAAAGTGCTTCACATTGAAACAGAAAGAAATTACAATATAGAAATTACAAAAATAAACAGAAAAATAAGATAAGACAAGAATAGCTAACCCTTGCAGTACAGTATTTTAATACCATGTTATTTGATTATTTAACTGAGTGGATTAAGTGCCAAATGCATTTAATTTTAAGTCAGTATTACTAAGTTATTCAAAAGTATTTAAAATATTTCTTAATGACTTTATAGAAGGCAACTCCCTGCAGTTTTTCTCTGCCCACTTTTATGCTTTGTCAGTTTTTCTGTAAGCCTCTTTTTAGACTACCCATCTAGCCTCCGTCTTCAAAGGACCCCTCCATCTCCTTTAGGCCCACGCAGCAGGTAATCTCTCTAGGGCTGCCAGCACCAATGTCTTTCATTCCAATGCCCCATCAAACAACATTAGACAGCAGCTCGGGGTGTGTTCGTCTTTTTTCAGGTCCTGTTCCACCAGCAGGCGGGTACCAGCTTGGGAATGCATTTAATCAGTTGTAGAGATTACAGTGGATTGACAGCTGCTAAACACAGACCTCTTTGGTGTTGTTTGAAGGGTCTGTTACCCCACACACTATTCTGCAGCCCCTGACCAGAATGGGGCAAAGACCACCAGCAGGTTGCAGTCAAACACTGTGCCTTATGATTGACAGCACTGTTGTGTTACATCTCTTTGAAAAAAGGTCACAGAGTACATTTTCACATGGCAACAGAACATAGTAAACTCATATTTACCTTCAAACAGAGATGTGTTTATGACTCCAAATGCTGTTCTATTTAGCTGAAACAGGTTTCCTTTACTCTTATACTAACATAATCAACTACATGTGGTTTTCTGCACATCAAATCTGTGATTAGATGCTGCTTTCCCGTCTGTGGCTTTGAGATGTTATCTCTCTGGCACCCTGCAGACCAGCTTTACATATTTCCCAGCATGGAGTCAAATAACATTCTGAAAGAGACATCTGTATGTGTTAGTTTCCATCCACAGTGATTCTTAAAATATTCACAGTCATATTGGGCAAACCTTGTGCTCCATAGTAGCCAATGAAGTGTTTATGGAATTTGTTTTCCTCAGCAGCTGCTCCTCTAAACCCAGAGCTTTTTACATCACTATTGAGCACCGTTGCATGAGTCACTTTGATTTTATTTTCATTTTTATATGCAACTCTGTGCTCATTTAAACATAAAATTAAAAGTAAATCAACATTTTAAACCCTACTGATTTAGTTTACGTTATGTCCACCTGGTACTTTTTTCTGTATGAAATTATAACCATTTTATTGTTGCAGTTAAGTAGAGATTGTTGTTGATTGATATATATATAATATATATATTGCATATATATTATATATATATTGCATATATTAAGATAAGATATCTTAAGATATTTGATCACGGTTTGCCAGACAAATAGTCTTGAAATGCTGTATGTTACTGTAGGTCGAGGAAAACCCTGATTATGAAAAAGGAACAACGATAAAAATATGAGTATTTCCATAAAGAGTAAAAAAATTATACAGGTCTCATTAAATCAGACTGTACAAAAGTGATGGGTGCAAGTTTAAATTTAGTCACATGAATGGACAGACATTTATTTAAGATTTTAAATGAATTGTAATAATTGAAGAATACTTAGTAATTAAACTATAATTATTTATCCATTCACAGTTCAACATTATTTGAAAAAGAAATATAGCTTGCAGAAACTCTTAGTGTTTTTTCTACTGTTAAAACCCACATTAAAAAAAAACAATAGCCTTTAATCAAGATAAAAACATTCACAAAGAATGTTTAATGATTTTACTAATTGTGATTTTTAAAAAAATAGTATATATTCAAATGGAACCTATTTTTTATGTCAAGAGGCTAAATCACTCACGAGTGGCATTAAATTCAAAACAATTTAAGCAAAACAACCTTCTTGCGGTACCATGAAAATTACCTTAGATAAATCAGATAAACACCCCAAAGGAACCTTTATGGTCAGAGAAATAAACTATAGTGTAATTGAGCACCTGTCTGAATCCTTGAATTTTATGAATGTACATGTTATATTATCAGCCAGGTGAGCAAACAATCTATTGACTGTTAGTGGAGAGTTTTCTTTGGCCCTACAGGTGCTGAAGAGTGGCAGACTCAAAGAAATCAAACAGCTCTTGTTGGTTGCAGACACCCTCTTACTTTAATCTTAACCCTAAAAGATCATAGAGAATATCCCCCATAATGCTTTACATTTTTACAAGTAATTTATTTTTTTTTAAAAAAAAGAAAAAAAAGCACAAGACTGTTTAGTTGAGTCATTTCAGTTTGCTCTACGATTCTTGGCATGATGTCAGTCATTTTTTTAAAATTTGGACAAGGTTGATTAGACCTGCTAGATTTAATGTGTACTGTAGCCCTGTCATGTCACTAGATGAAGATTGACTGCAACATATTACACGGTCCACAGCTTTTTACACTCATAACTTAATCATTATCCATATTTGAGATCGCTCCGATATTGCATTTTATTACCAGTTTGCAAACAATCAGAAAACAACTCAGATTTGAGATTTGAGAATGAGATTTTCTACCAGAACTGCCTCAAAGCCTTGGAGCAAAAATGAGCTGTTGTTCCCCATTTTTCCCTTTCTTATTTTCTTAGATTTGCTTGTGAAAGTATTAAGAAACTCTCAGAATACTGGGGTAGTAGACTGGTCTGCAATCTCGGCCTACATAGAAAGGTTGTCAGTGAACCAATTACAGTAGGCATATTTTGCCATATTTTCCTTAAGGCCAAGCACATCATATTTAATACATATTGTCTGAGACATTTTGCATCACTTTATGGTACAAACTTAATTCAAAACCCTGTTGTTCACCATATAATACTAGTGTGCTACACCCTGGTAAATACCAAAAGAGAAGAATACACTATAACACTTTTGACCTATTACATGGTAATACATAGTAAATAAAAAGAAAAAAAATTAATAGTTTATTTTTCTAATTTTGTTAAAGGGTCAAATAAAGTTTTAGATTTTAAAAATGGGATGTTTCTGCCCAGTTTTTAGGTCATGTTTTAAGGGAATAACAATGCTTTAGAGCCTCAGTGACATGTCTGGGTCCAAATATGATGTAGAAAAATAATGACTAATTTTTCTAGACAATAATTTCAACCTCTTTTCATAAGAACTGTTTATTTTTTATGTTTGAAGAGAGCAAATTAATACCCACCTTCCATCTCTTCTCCGGATCTAAATGAATCAAGCAATATGTCTGGATACTCAGTTATAAAACTAATTGAATCCACAGTCAAATTCCTTGTAGTACTTTTATTGATTATTGTTATGAAGCAGTCTAAAGTTACTACTTTCATAGGAGAGACACTTTTAATGGGGCTGTTGTGCACATAATCTTTGGCGTTGGTGTTAAGCATGGTAAGAGCTCCATGATTAATACATGGCAGAAAAGGCAGTTCCCAGTAATAATATTGTCTTAATAATTGAATAGAAATGAATAAATGCCGTCATCGGTTAGTATTGTATGGTGAAATGTCACAAAGGATTCTGCTACTTGGAAAAAAGGAAAGTTAAAATAATTAACAATAAATAACAAATTAATATGTTGCCTTTATGTTTCTAAAAACTACAATATGAACAACTAGAAAAGCAAAGAACACAGACCTCTGCCAAGCCAGTTCCCAAAGCTTATTGGGACTTACACCCCAAAATATTAGTCCTACCTTTGATTTATCTATTTCAAGGAATTTCTTGACCATAAAAACATAACCTTAGCAATCTGAGTATTTTTCACGGCATTATATGCACATAAGCTGAAAACAGCCAATCTCTCAATCATAAAGAATCCTTTAAAAATATTCCTGGATCAAGATGGTGATCTGGATCAGCTCCAAATTTTAATCACCTCTTCCTTGTCCCAGATCAGACATTTCCTAAAAATTTCATCATAATCCATCCATAACATTCTGAGTTATGTTGCAAACAGATAAACAGACGAACAGACAAACAAACCAATGCTGGCAAAAACATGACCTTGAGGTTATTACCAAAAGTTTTATCTGTAGCTCACATAGAACTAAGCACTGCTAGGGCATGTATTGTGAATATTTCCCTAAAGAAAAAAAATCTACATAGAAGAGTGCTGTACTTGAGTATAACAACATAAAGGGACATCATTACATTTATAAGTGTTCAGGAATCAAAACTCAAGACATGACTTTAAATACTCTTGGTTCATTAAACTATAAATTTACACCATTAAGATGCCAAAATACAAATATGGCTAAAACTTTCATCGTTTAGTATAAAAGGTGCAACAATAAATATGACCATTCTATATGACAGTGCAGCTATTTCAAATGACAAATGCCTGATTTATGATTGCCAAGCTTTTTGCTACCCCAAACCCTGTCACATAAAACATAACTGTCATGGGAACTGCACACCACAGACCCCTGAGTACATGACCTTAGTATCTAAAGTTACTATCATAAATATTTCATTGAGAAAACTGCTTAGAACCATAAATGCATCATGTAAAGTAGAGCGACTGGTGCTCAGCCAGACCTCCTTTAACAGGGCAATGCGATATGCATCACCTCGTAAAAAAGCACCAATTAACAGGTCCCTCATATATCAGTTTCCTTTCACTTACAAAGTCATTGCCTTCCTTCCTGCATTCATTATCATCACCATACAGTAAGAGCACACAAGGGCTCACTTCATAGTAGTTGTGGGTAAGGGGAAGTATTGTTTCTTTTATCAGTAAGGGTTTCCTTCTGTGTTCACCAAGGGTTCCAGGGCCAGGAAAAGGGGCCTTAGCTTCCACATGTCACTGTGTGACATCTCTATTGTGCCAGGAGAAAACACTCATGCAGAGCGGAGCAGACACCGCTCTAAAAAATATTAAATTTGACAGTGAGACATATATCAAAGCAGCTACTGCATATCACAAAGTCCAACCCCCTGGGTTCACTGGTTAGAAACAATGAGACAGTTAGTAATGGGCTTCTCTGAAAGAGCTTGTTATTTTCTTTGAATTAAGGGTCATTCAGTATTCGTGTCAAAGGTTCCCAAGACCATAATACCTCTGGGAATTTAGTGGATGAAAGAAATTGTGCAAATTAATATAAAAAGAGTTTTTATCAGAATTGTTATATTTACACAAAGGCTGAAGAATTCAAATAATTATTTTTTCTTTACAAAGGCATTGCATTTAGTCAACCAGCTTTGCGCTCCATTACCAATGTCTTTCATGTTAATCTCCTTTCAGAATAAATAAGACGTTATACTTGGACTTTGGAATTTTCTAAACCACTGTGTACACTATAAAAAATACCTGAAAGAAAATACATGTTTACTTTTTCTTAATTAAGTTTATATATGTTGCCAGCAGCAGTTTACTGGTTAGAATAAAAGCGAGATAATGCTTCTAATAAACTAGTTCAAAATTCAATTCATTAAAATGAATCATTTATAAAATAGTTTACAGTGTACAATGTTTGGCATGAACCATTGACATAACTTGTTCCCATATGGTAGCATAATGACCTTGCACTATACCTATAGCTTCTGTCTAGCAGACATGACAAGGGAGAGATTTGAGGAGAAACCAGGGCTTGGGGACCCTGTTGCATCTTTAAATTTAGTCTTTGGGAGCACTTCAACTACCAGTCAAGTAAATGTAATGACAAAGAGAAGTGGACAGGACAAAAGCTATCTGCTGGTCTTGAGTTGAGCTGTGTTTAAAATCTGTTCCCCCTATAGATGTGCCCTTTTCACATGCAAATGAAGCGTGGTCTTGCTAAAACTCAATCTAGATGCTTGTTTCAACATTCGACGCTGAAAGGCCTATTTACAACAAAAATAAATAAAACATAAAGTGACGTTTCATCTTTATCTGAAAATGTGGGTTCATAGAAACTGTTTTTATTATCCAAACATGTCATTGCCGAGCAACTTAACATATGTTAATTATCTTCTACAACATATGAAATACAATTTTAAGAATTTTTTTGGATAATATGCTGCTGTATTTATTAAACATGTTCATGTTTACATCATGTATCGCATATGTTCTTGTACCTACTGAAAAAGAACCAAATCGTGACCTTAAAGCTGTGATTTTGGTGTAGTTACATCCCTTGTATATATTTAACATGCATGCCTTTAGGAAGCGGAAAGCAAACAGAAGAAGAAAAGGGTCTTATTCAAACTCCACACCTTTATTTGGTAAAGATTGCCATTGGAATTATTTCAAATCCAGACACACTTGTGAATGGATGGTAGCTGACAGCAGCCAAAAATGATTGAATCATAAACACATTTTCATCTGTGAGTGGGTCCATTGATTCTAGGTACAATAGTGACTGCACTTCAAATGACTAATTCAAAATGACTGTGTTACTTATCCCAAACAGCGCTCCTGTGCTAAAGATATTGCTATGTTACAGCTCAAAGAGGTTTCCCTTCTCACCGTTTGTCCATTTAGAGACATTGTAGTAAAAATGGAGGCGCAAATATATCAGCTGCCATGCATGTGAATGTGAGAATAAAATGAAACAGTTTAGATGAGATAGACGTGTTAATGGGAAAGGAACATCAAATTGTTTGATGAGAATGTGGTTTTGTAAAAAACTTCCTGAAGTTTTACTACACAGCAAATGAGTATTAAATGGGTACCTTGCAGCTGGCAA
Organism: Pseudomugil gertrudae; assembly: GCA_037177535.1. Lineage (NCBI taxonomy): Eukaryota > Metazoa > Chordata > Actinopteri > Atheriniformes > Pseudomugilidae > Pseudomugil > Pseudomugil gertrudae. The sequence goes on along the minus strand of JBAMHV010000007.1, from coordinate 8,170,951 downwards.
ATTTGACGTCTGTAGACACTTAAAAATATTCCGTAACATGTAGACAAGTCCGTTCCCAAGATCCTCATGCTGTGAGTGATGACGTGGTTTGATGATATCACAGCCACAGGATTTATTCTGAGTTGTGCCAAACAAAAAAGCAAGTATATCTGAAAGACTATATATGACATCTCTCATACTTTTTGAATTGGAGGAGTTGTAGCTGAAGAGTGTGTTATATACAATGTAAATGCTATGTAAAAGTTGGCATTAAGAAAACTTTTTCTGATATAACATTTCAATGTCGATATCGGTTGATAAATCAATATGTCGATAATATCAGACATCTCTCATTTTTACTCCAATTTCCAGTTGTTTTTTGTTTGGGTGTGTGTTTTCCTGGACAAAGACCATCATGCTGGTGATGCGAATTACCCCACATTTCCCATACGATTTTTAAAGGATTATGCAATATCTTTCATGAATAGTTAAACTTATCTATGATTTTGTTTATTTATCAGCATCAAAACTGGATTTGTTAATGTTTTTGGTTTATGATTATAAAAGCCAAAAATGTAAAAATGTATAGTGATAGCAAAATACTACAAACTGAAAATGGCACAGCCTTACAAATTCCTTAGAGGGGCTCGCGACTGAAATATCTTCGTTTTAATAAAGCAACTTAAGATGCTTTATAAGCTTTGAATCAATCAGAAAAGCTCCTTTAGGTAATGTGGAAATGTTGGCTAAGAGCTAAACTAAACAATATAACAATAAAAACAGCATTTCCCATTTTTTTCTGCTATTCAAATCCACAGAGTGGATCTTTGCTAAAATGGAGATGAGCAGGAGATGGAAGCAGCTCAGATTAAGACAAACAGTGCTATGGTTTTTATAGCTTATTATTAGGGCAGTCCAGTGATCAATGGCTTTTTAAAATATATTTATCAATCTTGTGGGTTAGCTGAAGTGGGCCATGAGCAACATAGTTGGAGATTTTTGCTAGCTTTAGATTTTTAAACAGTAAAGGATTAATTATTTAGGGGTGTTGTGTTGAGGTTGCGACATACTGATGACCTTGGAAAGGCTAATGCAACTGAGTTAAAGATCAAATTTAAATACATCTCTTCTTGCAAATGGGTCCTCCACAAAGGCAACATTCACCCAATAATCTATTAACTTTAATCCCATAAACCAAATCTTCAACCTTGTATTTATCCACAAATGTAAAGTTTGCAGTCAGGGTAAAATACTTCAACAATTTCAAACCAGATTTCATTTATCTAACATAAACATGACAAACAGGAATTTCTAAATGTACAATTACAAAAAACAAACCAACAAAAAAAAAAACATTGCTGATACATAAATAAACTAATATGACTCAAGGATCATGCCATTTAAAAGGTAATATCCACTTCTCATTATGCAGTCAGTGCATATTGCTTGCTGTTTGCTGCCATTTGTGACTGACACTTCTATACAGTAAAAGAGTAGAGCGGAATTCTAAACATCTTACCTCAATAATACATAGGCCTATTTATATTAGTTACTGTTGAAATGCTATCAAAATAGATCTGACCTTGCCTCAGCTGGGGAACAGACATGAATTATATATAACCAATGCAGACTTCACTTGGCAAATAGGGGGAATAATACATACTATGAAGCGCTGAAGATGCACTTTTCAAGCTCCTAATCCAGGGGGACCCTCGCATTGGTGAAATGTCAGAGTTTGAAATCCACAGGAGATGCATTCCTGGATTTGTAAAAGGATTTTCTTTGAAGCAGATGCTGGTGAATATTAATGTCAAGAGAAACTGCAGTTCTTTAGCTCTGAGGTGCTCAGAAATGTCACAACAACAGTGATAGATAATGCTGAGACTGTCAATACAGCAACCTAAAATTCATCTTAAATGATGTCTTTGAGCAGGTCCTTACCTACATTAAAAAGTTGTGCTTGGCAAGGCATCAAACTTGCTCAAAAAATACATTGAATGATTTTCCTCTTCTTCACTTATCCATTTATTGTCACTGGTGGAACAGTGACATGTTCAGATAGATAGATTAGATAGATAGATTAGATTAGATGGATAGATGGATAGATAGATATGCCACCTCCTGGCCAATCAGATCCCATTGAAAAATGGCCTGCTTATTTTCAGAAGATCCTGTTGGTGCACAGATAGTCAGAGGAGCACTGAGGAGAGAAAATGTCTTTAGGGACAGATCCAACCCGTTGGGACTTTCCTGGTAACATACTGTACTAGAGGTAGAGATTTTACCAAACGGGCTGAGAATGATAGTGATAATTCTTTTTCATACATAAGTACATACTGATATATGGGGGACATGTTTATATTGTCCCATTAATTATTCTGACAAAGATACACATTAACGAAGTCACAGTTTTCTGCTAGCATTCCTTCCTTTTCCTGCAGCAACAGTGTGGCTTTTAGTGTGGCTTTTAGCCTCTATTTTTAAATTCTTTGTATTTGTTAAGAATAATAGTCTGCTCCTCCATGGTAAAATACACTGCTCTGCAAGGTTTGCATGTTTGCGATTGCTCAGAACCTCCAAACACCACCTTATGTGAACGCGCACTCTTAACTGGAAAACCATGAATGGAGTTACTGAGTTGATAATCAGCTTCATAGTAATACTTATCCAGATCCTGAATGTCTGGGTAAGTCAACCCAGGTAACAGAGAAAAATATAGGGTATGTTAATCACATTTCGTAGTACAGGCCTCTGAATAGATGCCAATTATACCCTACGCATGCAATTGCATTCATTACCATCAAAGGTTGCATATTCTATGAATGTAATTACAGTATGTCTAGATCTGTTTGCATGCACGTCCACTACATGGGCACATTTTTGGGAGGAAAGTCTTTTGTCTGAGCAGAGCGGAGGATTAGGTTTTGTTGAATAGCTAACGCAAAGAAAGCCTACAATGGTGGTGTTCAATCCCTCTGGTATCTGGTACATTCTATAGTAAAGAACCAAAGGAGCTCATTCAACATGAAGCTACAAAAAAAAATCAAACTAATAAATAAATGAACAAACCACAAAAGACTCATTTAGATATCTGATTAGGCATGAGGAATCTACTCATGTGGGCTTGATGGCAAACTCTGCATCAGTAAATCAGCAGTGTTTTCCTAATTTCATTTATGAAATACAAAACATAAAAAGATGTGCTATTCTTGTTCAAAATGGCATATTATGTTTTCACTCAAGAGCTTGTTTACAAAGAAAATATACAGATTTACACAACACTGGATGGAATTTCTGTTAGCACACACTTGCAATGCTCCCCTTGAAAAGATGCTGAAGACAACCAATAGTTTTTCCCCATCTCATTCACTGCACATGTTCATATAAAAGGGGTGATGTTTGCTGCATCTGATCAATCACAGACATTAAGCTGTTTCACCATGGACAAGCAGATAACTGTTTTTCAAAAATATGAGATATTAAATCAAATATGTGTAGGCCAAATGCAAAACTGTCATGAACAAATAACAAGAAAATTACTGACTATTAATATGTAAATTCATAAGATTATACAATATTAATTAAAAGATGTACATGGAGCGTGGCTCTTTTGCCTTTAAATGTGTTGCTATAGCTGAAGCCATCACAGGAAATCAAGAGAGTTGATTCAAAATAAGCTAAGCAAGAAGTAAAGACTAAACAAACACACTTTAAAACATGCTCAAATAACCTCTTGCAGGGTCTAGGGACCAGTAAAAAGTAATATGTTGTTATCTACCTTTTTTATTACTTTTGTATAAAGCAGTCTTTATAATTTTTTTCATACACATTATTTTACTTGTATTGAGTTGATCCTTATCAAGCCGTCTATTTATCTAAATATTTTTTGTGACACAATGTTTGCAAAAATTGAACAAAAACAACAAACATATAAACTGTTGCAGCAAACAAAGTTAAAATGTGGGCTACCTTTAGTTAAAAAAAACCCTTGTTGTTAAATGTAGATTTTTCAAATGGCTTACTATTGAAATTTCTGATAAAAACCAAACCTTCATCAGGCAGTCTGTCTTAGTAATGGAAAATCAGAAAGATCCCCAATGCCACGAAGATGCTTTTATGCTAAAAGTTATTCTGGGCTTCAGTGAACCGCTTTGAAAATGATACGAAATCATTTTCAACAATTTGCTGACCTGCATCTAATTAACTTGTCTTCTTTTTGCGCAATAGCCCGGTAATGAAAGTGGAGGCTCACCGCTGGAGTATGCACACATTACCCTTCCTCCCTTCGTCTCAATCAAATGTTTTATGTTCAGTCTCTATCAGTTATGAAGGATGTCGCAAGGTCACCGTGCAGCTAAGATGAAGTCATGACATCATTTTATTTTCAATCCTGTCTTTGATTCAGTCTTTTCCTCTGATGGTGATTGCTCAGCTGCAAAACACAGTTTTTTTTACATTATATGTGAATGTCAAAGTCCTAGTCACCAACCAAGCCTTCAAGAGACACATTACTCACACTTACAAAGAAAAGTGGAGTGAAAAAGATGTTAGATGGTGGATGTTAGAAGGGATGAATTTGTGGGCGAATTTGTGGGTGTGTTTGTGGGTGGGGGTGGGTAATGTGTGGGTGGGTGGAGGCAGAGCTGGGGATGGATGTGTCTGTATGGTGGGTTCTTGTGTGTATGTGGGAAAGGGTCATATATGTGGATGGGTCTGAGTTTGTGTGCGTGGGCAAGGTAAGATGTGTGTGTGTTTGGACAGATGGGTGTGTATGTGTGTGGGGGAAGGTGGATATGCAGGGGAAGGGATAGGTTTGGAAGGGCTGATTCCTGCGGTGCTTGATCACTTCCTGGCTTTTGGAACACTAGGGCATGTGCTCTGCCTGCCCTGGGTGTCCGCCGCCCAGTGGAGTTGGCAGACACCGTTCTGGGCCAGCTGGGGCTTCTTCCCCTGAACTGCGAAGGATCTGGCTAGGATCTTCATCTCCCTTCATCCCCTCCTGGGAGGATGCCGGGTCTGACTGCCAATGCCCTGGGTTTCAGGGTCCTTTAGACCTGCCTGTGATCTTCTGTGATGGTTGCAGTGGCATAATCGCTCTCCTGCAACACTTTTTTCACTCTGTACTGCATGATGACACAGTCACTGAATTCTACTGTAGGTCTACTTACCGACAATCATTGTAGGTTAACTTTCTATCTTGTGCGTTTGTGTGTGTATTTTTTTCTTTGCTTTTTGCTGACATACATGTTTTTTTTTAGAAATGTGTTAATAAAAATAGTATCTCAACAATTTAGACAGTTTCTGATCAGGAAATGCAAAAAAAGCAAAAAGTTAAGGAAATAAACGTTACAATGTACAACAGTAAATTATCCAGTAGGGCACAATTTGTTTAAACTCTTTGAGATTGTAAATGGAAAACGTAATGTAAACATTAAAGAAAAATACTGCTTTACTGGCACATGATGGCAGATGTTCTTCACTGGGACACTGCGAGTTTAAGGAGGGTTGTATGTATAACCTCCCTTTTCTTCTATGGTTTTGGAACCTTATTTGCTCTGGCTCCTGATTAACTGTGATATGTTTTGAACAAATTTGTATTAAGATTTTTCCTCTCTGTCCTTCCTTCATTCTTTCTAGTCATCTGTGCTCCTACTGAAATGGACAGATTACTTGTCAAGGCTTGATATGAATAATAAACTTTTAATTAGAGGGGAAATTATAATTAATTCTGCAGCAGAAGAGAAAGGTGTTTGAAAGTCAAAGTCTGTCAGATATACTGCACTGCAAAGATTTTTTTTTTGTCTTGAAATGTGAAGTAGGACCTTGAGAGTATCTAATCAGGGGCTGAGTACTACTCCAGAGAAAGAAATAATGATGAAGAAGAGGCTCCACAGGCAGAAGGACAAAGTACCACTGCATGTTTTTACTAATCGCTGGAGAATGGACAAAGGAGTTGTCTCGGATTAGAATTTCAGAGATTTCTTTTCAACTGAAGGAACACAGTTTGATGTAATTGTGTCCTTATGCAGAGGGGTTGTTAGGATAGGTCTGGTTTGTAGTACTTTTTCCTCCATCAGATACCAATGTCTGAAAAAAAATCTTCTGAGCCTTAGAACCTCAAGCCTCTTCTAGTTAAGCATATCATGCTGCTGTGGACAGTAATGCTACCATGTGGACCTGGTTCAGGCAAGCACTTCCATATGTTCTCTGTGCATGCTTCCCTTTCAAGATTTGTAAATGAATGAGCTGCTGAGACTCTTTAGTGGATACATGGTCATGTTTGGAATTTTCCAATGAAATCCATTTGCTCTTAGGCGGTGTGTTTGTATATGTTATTGCCAAAGTATTTTTTATACTATGCATCTAGGGGGAGGAAACTGATTATCTTCCTCCTTTACAATTATCCAAAAAATGTGGTTCTGATTGTTTATAGCATTGAATGCAAAGACATGCATATGGAAAAGCCAACAGATCTTTCTTAACAGAGCAAAACAGCACTTGAATAGTTTTTGTCTTGTTTATTCATAGTGCTATGTTGCCTCTCTTTATTTCTACTTCTACACAGATATTAATAAATCTGACAAAAATAAAAAGTGGAGTAGGAAATCCTGGAAAACACGTTTTCAGCAAGCTACAGTTTAAAAACACAAATGCTTTACAAAAATATACACATTCAATCAAAGAATTCTGAACCTTTGTCTGCACAAAGTCCTTTTACTGATCACACTGATGCACATTGTAGACCTCTGCTAATATCTTTGTCACTTTAAAGCTATATTAGGAATTTTTCTGGTGATATTGGAGACTTTAGGTGATTACCTGAAAGCACCTACACTGTGAATAGAAGTGATTGCTGCATGAGCCCCTCCCCTTTTTAAAAAAAACACACAAGAAGCTGGTCTTCACATAGCAGTCAGAGCCGGAGATAATTCTGATCCATGACCAGATAAAAGTTGCCACAGACAGATCCCAACCTGGTTTTAATAACAGATATATAAGCCAAATGTACTGTGCATTGTTGTAGACTAGCGCTATTAGGTGAAATACGTAAAATAATTCAAGATCTATTTGGTTTTGGCCATACATACATACAATGTGTATATT
>JBAMHV010000007.1:8131496-8163656 GCA_037177535.1 Pseudomugil gertrudae | reverse complement strand
ATTTTTTATTAATTCCAATAAATATGTAAATAAAAGTAAATTAATAAAAATAATTTCTACAGTGACATTAAAAGAATAGAATAAAATCTGGAAGTGGTTACATTAGGTGTCATGGGGTTATTATACTGGCATTGTTTGATATATATATATAGCCAACCAACTGTCACAAGAAACCACAAGATACTGTCACAACAAACAAGAGAAAAAAACGTCTCTTATTGTCCATACCAATTTTATTAGTTCCTTTAAAACATTTCAACCTTTAAGTTGCATTTTCATTCATAAATGAGCAATGCAGGACAGACTTTGCTGTGCACAGTCCCCATAAACCTCTTGAGGGCAGTACAGAAAGCTTGGCGAAGGGATGGCCTCAACAACTACAAGCAGACTCTCCGAATTTGGCCCAACTGACATTTCCCATCACGCCGACCTATTCTGCATCAGTATTGACAACTTGAGTGGAGGAGGCTGCTGGGCAGAGGAGGAAAGTGAGAGTGAAAAGGATATAATGCTGTGCGGGAACACAGCAGGGTAATAATGTGCTTTATTGGTTCTGTCTCTTCCCGTCTGTACTTTATTTCTTAATACACTAACTTAAGTACTATTATGAGATTTGTGCATTTCCTTGAATGGAAAACAATAAAAATAAAACACTCTTCCATGTATTAAACACAAAGATGGAAATCAAAGCTTAGAAATTAAGACTGGGAGAGTGACAAACAAAAAGACAAATACAAGAAGATTTAGATAAAGAACAGTAGACGTGGTTCTATACAGACCAGCTATACAGCCAGAAGTCTCAGGAAGTAATTAACCCTCCTCAGATACAATGGGATGAAATGTACAAGCATGTGTGTTTGTGAGTGTGTTAGCTTCAAGTGGAGAGCTGGTGGGAATCAGGTGTGGGCAGCCAATCTTTAAGGCCTTCTCCTGAGGCTCTTCCTAAAAGTGGGGTCATAACCTCCTGATCTTCAAATTGAATTCCAATGATTCTGGTTTCCCCTGTCTAAATCCGGTTCCCTTAGGGCTTCCCACCCACGCACAGTGTTGCAGCTACTATGTTGTCCTCAGTTTCATCTAAAATGGCTAAATTAATAGTTTTTTGTTTGTTTGCTAAATTATAAAAGTTTCTAAGTAGTTTATTCAAAACATTTTGTACCAACAGTCTGGACTAGATCCAAATTCCATGATTATTCCGTAATATGATCATTCTTTGGAGCCAGTAATCTTCACCAGATGCAAAAGCTATACCCCGGCAGCAATTCAAATAACTTATTTGCAAGTCAATGTTCCTAGTAAAATTGTTTTGTTTTGCACAATAGCTCAACAGCAATTTGAATTAAGGCAATTCAGTAATTTCCAAATTTGGGGGCCAGCTTTGGATTTCAACCAGAAAGAAAGAATTTTAAGGTGCTCTGCAAACAAAGCAGCACACACACTCGCTGTCATTCTCCTTCAGGAAGGACGATGCAGATGTTTGTTGGGTAAATCTGCCAGACGAGGGAATCCAGCCAGTGAAGCGGGCAAAGGAAATGCATACAGCAGTTTGGTGTTCACCACAGTCCCTAACGCACAGGATGCCAAGCGTGAAGGAACACATGCCAGACTGAACAAAACGAAGCAGATGCTGCAGATGTGTTCATTCCAAGCAGCAATCGCAAGCACACATTAACCTACGCATCAATAGTCAGAGGGCAAATAAAGGAAAAGACAGTGTTGTTGGACAAGTCTTGCATCAACATAGATTTAAAACTGATCTGAGCTGTCTGTAGTCATTTAAGGGAGAATTATCCTGAATGTCTCTGCAATGTTTTTTTGTATATCATGAAAAATGGTAATATTGAATAATTATAAAGGCTGAATATCTGCAGACATCTGTTAAGCAATGCAAGGAAGTGTTGTGGACACTACTGGAAAAACATTTACAGCAATACTAATGGAACTTGTACATTGTCACTGGGAACATTTACATGATGTTTTTTTTTCATTCGTAATAAATCATATGGAATAAAATAATTCCAAATTAAAATATTCTGCTTTGAGTTTACATGAAAATATTTATTTTGTATTGCGATTTATGTAGAAATGCATTTATTTGCCTTCTCTTGATTTCACTGACAATGGACATGAGACACTTCCATGTGGAATAATCAAACCACTTCCTGCTTCTTTAGTGTTTTTGGCTAAAACATGGAAAACAACATATTAAGCACTGTTTTCGCTTCAATTTAGATAATATTTTTTGACATAATTTTTGACAGGTTTGACATGAGCATACTACTGCACTGAAGGAAAACAAAGTATCTTAGACGGGAGGCAGATAACTGCGCATGTGCATCATCATGATGGGACAAGATATATGGAGAATGCGCAGAATGACAGGAATGAACTTAGAGCAGAATAAACGTTTACATGATAGAGGAATTAATAAGTTCAAACTTAAAATAAGCATTAATCAGCTACTTACTTTGTAATTACCTTTAATTTCAAATAGTTATTTTTATTAGGATTTAGGTGTTTCTGCATGGTCATTTTTTTTTATCTCTTTAAAGCCGACTTTGGAATTTAATAGGAATTAAAACTCATGTAAACTCTGCGATTGTTATAAATTTAGTCTCTGCATTGCAATTCTTATTTCTAAAAATACAATTTTATGGATCTTATCTCTCACATCCAAATTCTTTTCCCGATTCAGAGTGCTGTGATGGCTGTCTACAACTGGTTTAGCAGCAGACTTCTCATAAATACATTACACATCTGAATGAATATATTTACTTTAAAAGCATCCTTTGCATCGATCTACTTTTTAGTCTTGTGGTTTAGCTAATAGCACACGTGCTTAAAGTGTTTGTTGTATGACACTTCACCTGTGCAATCCCTCTGAAAATAACAGACCAGTTTGCAGAATTTTGGTAAATAACTACTGTCCACCTGTCCAACAGCTTCAGGTTGAATTTGAAAGCTTTAGAGACTCTGTCTTTTCAAAGAGACTTCGCTTTCTTTTGACACTCAATAGTCCCTTGTGGATTTATTTGAGTCTTGGCAGAGCACAAGCAGTGGCAGCGATGTTTGATGCATGCATTCTCATCATTACACCACTGCTCTTAAAAAGATGAGCCACAGGCTTAAGAAGAGATTTTAATTCACCTCTGACATTTAGCATGTCAATAAAGCACTCAGCGGCTCATCTCTCTCCTCATTACCCTCTTTGGAAGGAGAGCACAGAGCTCTTCAACTTACTCTTTTCTAAATCTGGACGCTGTCCCTCCCCTTTCACATTCTCCCTGCTTTTTCTCTAGCAACACAATTATTTTATGCTGCAAATGACTGCACCCAAAGTCAATGGGGAAAAAAAAAGGCTCTGCTCACGTAGTAAATGCCGTCTGCAGAATCAGTATTGCTACACTCCCCCACCCCTGCAGGGTTAGTATCCAAGGGGCTATAAGGCTCGGCTCGAGTCTATCCCAACCAGGATAAACTATGCTCACTGTCAGCACTTTCTTCAGCAGCCTGGCACTCTGTTGATTTTTGCAAGACACAGAGCTGAATAGACTTTAATAAATACTGTGGCCTGAGTCAGGGAGCCATCTGAGCTTGTCACAACTTGTAACTTAGCTGGTGCACCAGTACAGACCTGCGATTGGGTGTTACCTTAACGGATGATTGAGCGCACAACTCACTCATCCAAGCCTTTTGGAAATTGCATTTGTCAGTACACTGCAGAGGGAATCACTTCTGACCACATTTACTGAGTTTCAGAGGAGCACAAGCATACAGCTTTGCTAAGCCCCCCACGTGCTTTATTACTCAGTCCTTCAATGAGCAAGTTATTTCTTTGGTTATGGTTTTAATACAAAAAGAAATGACAATAGTATTTGTGTTCTTTTGAAGACTGTTGCTCTTCCATACTGGATGATAAGGCTCCTTTAAAACAGAAACCACAGTCCATACTTAGACCTTTGCCCTGGATGATTGAGGCCGTTTTGTGCTTGAGGAAATAGTGCAGCAGGACCAAATGCTTGTGGAAATCTTTAAAGATTTTGTCTTCAAAGCAAAACCCATGCGTTTATTAATATGTCTTTCTTGTCTTTGTGACAACAAACCTTTCTCTCAATAACTGTAACATGACTTTGTAAACAGCTATCACTATCCAGTCAAACATCTACATGGACATCTCACATCCATACCAGCTCACAAACACTTAGATCCAATAACCAGAAAGTGTCTCTGCTGCCCACAGACTATAAAATTTTCTCCTTGTCAGCATCAGATCTGCTGACAAGGTAGACATCTTTAGGTCTCAGCTAAAGACACATTTATGTAAAATTGCTTGTGGTTAGGCCAGTGATGTTTATGTAAATCTTTTTATAGATATCTTGTTTTAATTTGTTGACATTTAATGTGTTGTTTTTATGTGTTTTTTTAATTCATTTTTATGGATTTTATTATCTCACAGTAAGAATACTACTTACTTCCTTTTTACACATCTGTAGTTTTCAGATCCAATCTTTTACAAAGCATGGTACAATGCTGAATAATAAATAATGACCAACAATATTAACAATTGTGTACAGGGCCGAATCTACTAAGATCTCAATTTGCGTGTAAAAATTAGCGTGTGGAATCTAGAATTTAGCGTGTGGGGCGGGACCGTGGTTAGTACGTGATCTACTAAGATTGCTGACACAAATGACAGCGGGTGCAAAGTGTCGGAGACACGCCTATTTAAATGAGGATTTAGCGTGTGTCATGGTTTGCATCATGACAACTTCACATAACCGCAAGCGAAAGTATAAGTTTGATCCAATGGAATTAGAGGTGTTGGTGGAAGAAGCCAACAAACATTTCAAAGAGCTACAGCAAAGTAATTTGATATGTTTTTGTGCACATGTCATTTAATGTGTATATGATTTAGGAACAGCCAGATTATATTTTCTTTACCCAAAAAAATCTTGATTTGCTTAACTTTAAAATGTTCTACAGTTCATTAGGTTGCTTTATGTTCATCTTCAGTCGTTTTTAATCAAGTCTTTCTTGCTTTATAAATGCAAATTGAAAATATAAATAATTCCATGAAGAGACTATGAATGAGTCTGTTGCATCTCTGCACCCCTGCTGCATACATGGGGACGGGTCACCGTTCTCATCCCACCCGACATGCTCCAGCCCATGTTGCTTGGCAATATGGGCTGGACATATGGCCTGTACAGTTGTGCTCCTCCTGTCTGATCCAAACAACAGAACCTGCTCTTCAGGATTTCTGTATTCTGTTCTAGATAAAAAAATAAACTTTCACCAATTATAGGCTGAAAACATTCCTTTTTTCATGCGCGTGTAAATGACATCTGCACAGTAACTTTATCTGATCTACTTTTAATAACTTATTTAATTTATGATTTTATTGTAATTTTTTCAGTTTTATTCTTCTTTACATCTGTAAGGCTTTTGCTTTCAATGTAAAGCACTTTGAATTGCCCTGTACATGAAAGGGGTTATACAAATAAACTTGCCTTGCCTAAAATATGGTGTAGGCTATGCTTATGTAAAATCATTGCTTGCCGTCATTTAAATTTTACATGGGGTTCCAAGTTTACTAAAATCGGTGTTGCAGTTTGTGTCTTGCAAGGACAAAAACAAGATTCACCTGTCAAAATATGTTATTGTGAGTGCAAAAATACAAAACAGTAGTGACAGAGTGACAGACATAATAGAAAACAGGATCTGAGATGGACACAGTGCAAAATGAGCAAAGGATTGTAAATGCAAAAAAAAAGATCAATACAATGAAATCTGTCATAGAAGTTTTGATTGGGCCTATCACTTAAAATATTCAATAAACAGGTTATTAAAAGTTAGTTTAATCTACAAAAGCAAAAGTACATAATGTAATACTCAGGGATGTGTCAAAACAGTTGTTACTGTCAATCTCCTGGGTTTTGAAAAAAACAAACACACATTATACACACACACACACACACGCACACATACACACAAAGGAGGTATCTAGGTCTAAAATTTCACTGTGGTTTTATCCAGTGTTAGTCTTTTGAGTTATATAAAATCTAAATTTTATTTATTTTTTGTTTTATTTTGTACGCAGGTGTTACTATAGAATATTTTTTATAGCAAATGGAAATATTTTCAGTCATTTACTGTCATCTGAAACTCATCAGCCACATGCATCTCATTATGTTCAATTGTTATACAATTTGTTACTCACTGCGAAGTACTGAATGAGAAAAACAATCTGTTAGAGTAAACATTTCTAAGATGTGATAATGTTTTATAGAGGCAAAGCAACTTAAAAACAGCCATCTATAAAATATATGGCTGTGATAGATGTAATGAGTTGGTGTTTGATGATCTACAGATAGGAAATTAAAGCCTGAATATAAATATTAAAGAAGAAATAAAGGGGATATGGTTATTTATATGGTTATTTAGTTTAACAGTGGAAAGGCACATCATTTCACGTCAGGCTCTGGTGCTACTATTGACTTCTCTTTAGGTTTCTGGGTTTAACTGAGAGTTGCTGAAAATTCCACTGTGGTCTCATCCGGTGTTAATCTTTAGAGATTTGCATTAGTGTCCAGAGACACCTTTGATCTTTCTAAAGACTTTGATTGGATGTGTGAACGAGGGGGCCACTTTCCCATCATGGATCTGCTGGATTAAAAGAGGGAAAGGAAGGTTATTTATCATTTTGGAAGTTGTTTTCAGGTCAGTGCAGGCTTTCAGAAGCGATCAGACAAACATATTTGACTGGCACTGGCGCAGCGCCCGGGTGCGATTTCAAACTCAGTGAACTTATGACGACAATGCTCATCGTATCAGTGGCTTGCCTCTTCAAACTGGGTGGATGAATGAAAGTCAGAGTACTGGAATAACACTGGCAGGGAAAATGAAAACCCCACAATAGTGAGGTGTTTTGTTCAAGTTAAAGTCTAAAAAGCATAAATGCCTAAACATGCTGAGCAAAATCTTCAGCTACAAACATGTAACAAGAATAGTGTTTGTACAAAATTGCTCCCAGGGATGATATTTTCCAAGCTGTAGCCATGAACAGTGAAAGTCATCTATGAGAGCAATCATTACCAGTAAAGCCTTTTTGCTGAGTCAAATCCATTGGGTTTCACTGACAGCTGGTGTCTGCTCCCCCTCTGTCCATGCTTCACCTTTCGGGAGACTTCAGAGCTCGTAAACATTGTCTCAGTGATGCCTGAAACAACTTTCCATGCCACATTAATGTGAGCAGCAGCAAGAGTGAGTCTCTCATCAAACAGCTGCCACCCCTGCCTGCCTGGCAGCAGCACCGGGTTGGATTTGCCATTAATTTGTCGCAGCTGACAGCCGACACTGCGTGGTACCCTCCATCTATACCACTCTGCTGCTTTGTGCCTGTTAGGGACAAGTTTTGCCCTTGTGAGAATAAGACTGAAATATGGTTAGGGAGGAGAATGATACGAAACAGGAGCCCCAGGCCATTACATTTTATGTGTATCTAGGCCAGGCCACATAATGTGTTTGAAAGTTAGAACTGCAGGGTCAGAGTCCATGTAGTTAACTGGTTTCTGGTAACAGAACTGGGACTTTAGCTTTCTTCAGCTTATAACCATATGGCGTTAACTTAAGATGAGGTAAAGAAGTAATGTAAATGTGTTTGTTCTATACTTCTCTATCTTTGTCACCAGAGCTGCATTAACTGGTCAAACATAGCAATTTCATGTTTTCACTATAAATTATTGGAACATGTTGAATCTCAACTTTTTCTGAAGAAACAAAAGCATCTCTGTCAACCTGCCATATGATGCTTTAAGCGGAGATTTGAAAGGCTCTGAAATGAAGCAATGACTTTCTCATAACCAGTGTTGTGCACTTCAGTGTTGTATTACTGAAATGCCATTACGTTTGTTAGTAACTAATACTCTATAACACTTTAGTTACTTTATGGTGCATTACTCCATTATGAGCCAAATGAATTATTTTTGGTCATCAGCTTTTTTTTTCTTCCCGTTTACAGTGACAAGCAACACTCAAAGTGTAAAATAAGATGTGCTAGTGGTGATATCACTGGTCAGGCACTGGTTCCAAGTGACCCTCAACCCAATCTGGCGTTTATTTGTTTGAAAACTTTGTGTAGGTAGCAGAGCAGTAATGCAGACCAAAGTTAAAAAATATGAAGGTCAGAATACAAAGAAGACAAACATTTAGTTCATGAAGTTACTGTATGCCGCTGTCTGACACTATGGGGGATCATGGTTGATGCCGTTTGTTGCCAGATGGCGGTGTGTTTGTATCGGGCGCAACACAGCTGTGTCAGGCAGAGGAAACACTGGATTTTATTTCCAACATCGACTAATTGGATACAAAATAATTATTATCCATGTTCTGGTCTAGCTTAACATGACTGAACAGATAAAGTTTTATGCCAGAAATGGAGGCAGGTAAAACTAGCAAACATTCACCCTGCAGGTCATATCACTTATTTCCAATTATTTACAATGTCTTTATTTATAATGTCTGCATTAAATGTATCATTTACACTATTTGCATCTGTAGGAGACAGATGGTGATGAGGCACATGGTGTGCATGAGCATGTGGGGGTGTGGTTCACGTGAGACAGTGTCTACATGTATGGAAGTATGCATAAAGGTGCTTACCTGTGACACAGATGATATTTTACATTTAGTTTGTTTATCTTGCTGGTTTTCATTAATCCATTTATCTATCCTTGCTGTGCTGCTAATTTTGTGCAGAGTATGCAATAGATGCGCCAAAATGCATCTCAGCATATTTGTAACCAAAACTTTGTTGCATGTCACAAAGGTACAAACCCAACCTGATCTCATATTTTAAACGTGCTGTTGAAATTTATCAGGACAACAATGTAACAAGAAAAAAATCTTGCAGTCAACAATAGTAAATGTAAACTGTGTTCTGCAGCCTAAACAAGGTTGAAAAACGTGTTGACCTAAACGAGTTTTGCAAAAATATGAAGGTATTTCTTTGGCAACTTTTGATAATTTATAATAATGAACTTTTATTCCATGTGGATTATCAGTGATTAAAATCTGTTTCTGTCTGATGATGGACGGAGCAGTGAGCTCCTCCCTACTATATATTTTAGCCAGTTCATGATAAGAAATGATAAAATACCGGACGAATACACATAGAATGCAGTTTGCAACCTTATAGAATTAACCACAACAACAGGTGCTTTACTGCAGTGTGGAAAAAAAACCTATTTAATTTAAAATATTTAGATTCCACAGGTTAAAAAGTTCAACATTTACCGCTGTGTAAACTATCCCCATTTTATATACAGTAAGTAGTGTTGATTATGTAACATTAGGCTGCTGTTATCGTCTTGTAATTTACTCTTGACTGCAGAAAACATCCTGGTGCTTTCACCTGGTGCATTAGCAGGACATGAGCAGTGTTGCATAGCTTGCTTGTTGAGCTTGTTTTCTGTGAATTTACTTGTAAACATGGTCACTCGCAGGTTTCTGGGGTTGTTTTCTGAAGTCTAGATGCTGACTTGGTCTCCTCTGTGACATTGTCATAATTCTCTTCCTCTGTCCACAATGAAGTAATAATCCCTGCATGACAAACAGAAATCAATCAATTTATCTATCAATCTATCTCTCTCTCTTTTATACTATGTTTTTTTATTTAAATAATCTGTTTGCCTGACTTAAATACAGTCATGTAGGAAAAATAAAATATAAATTAAGTTATAAGAATATTAATTGAAGTACTTTTCCAAAAAGTTATTATAAAAAGTCACTAAGAGTTAATAACTAACTAGTTACTTTTTCAGTTACTGATCATAACTTTTATGAAATTAATAATACTGTCGGTAAGTAATAAGTGAACATCAAGAAAAACCCCATAAAATCCAGTGGAGGTAAAAGAAAAAGGAAAGCCAAAGTTAAGGGGAGAAGCTGAAGTGTAGAAAACACAATTTAATATTCTCTGACATAATCTGTCAGAATTCAAACATGAACATTAAACCTAGTTTGTTAATTAAACCTAGTTTGTTAATAATGCAATCTAATGGTTTCCCTTATCTAGGCTATTTGATGAATTGGCTCAATATGATGTGAAGCACCCTGCGATGACACTGTCATGAATAAAGGTATATAAATAAAGTTGAATTGAATTGAATTAATTGACAAATCGTTCATCATTTGATAAAGTAGAAATTTTTATAGTAATGAAGTGCACTGTAAACTACAGCTGAAGACAACAACACAGTGAACAACAACATTATAAACGAGGGAAGTGAAGCTGCCACAGAAAAGGGTTCAGAAATCACCCATTAGTGTCATGTCACTGAGTACAGTCAGTATTGATGGGAATGTCCTTAATCCACCTAAAATTCAGATGGTGAGTGTTGAACATGTCATCTCAAATTATTCAGCCAGGTCACCAGTCATGCAAGTTTGGATACTTGTGTTTTTTAGACCTACTCCAAGGCTCAGTGGTGAAGCTAATTATAATACTTGCTGTTCTCTTGGTGATCTTCTCCTCAGGGACTTTACCTCAACTGGAGTTCAGGCAAAACCTTGAGAGCTTGCTTAGTTCAGCTGATATTGTCAAGTAAATTGGGATCATTTCCCCACCTAGCTCTTAAATAACTCAGCATGATTCTGCTTTTGGAGTAGTCGAAGGTGGAGAGGAGCTACATTCTGTATTTTAGGTTCCAATCAGACGGGGTAGGAAAACCTTTTTGCATTCTTAAGCAAATGTCAAATACTTCTGACAAGGGCATTACAGTATTTAGAGGAGTATCTGCAGAACACACAGGTGAACAGCTACCGAGGCAGTTTTGTAAGGGGTGCTGGAATCAGAGCCTCATCATAAGTCTCCAGTCAGAGTATAAGGAGAGTGACAATATTGACATATCAGATATCGGGGGGAAAGTCTAATATTGTGCTTCTCTAAAATTTAACTTCAAAGTTCCACTTAGACAGGTAAAGACAAAATCAAAAGCCCAAAGTGCTCAGCTCTAAAGGTGAGCCCCCTATAAAACCAAATATTACACAAAATGAAGCTACTGATCTCTTTAGTATCTAGTAGTAAGACATATGAGCTGTCAAAACAACTTAAACACCCAACCATTTCTAAGTAGTGCAAAGGGTTAAGAAACAACGTTAAGGGCTAGGGAGCAGTAACTGAAGATGGGGAAGATAATCATATTGCTTCTCGTTACTCAAATTAAGTAAACTCCACATTTGTTCACAAGAAACATGTGGAGCTTAGAACAAAGCAAGAGAGTTTCCCTGCTCGGTGAGAAGCTGGGGCCATTGCTTTAAATGTGTAGCAGCTCCTGTTTCACAGTTACTTGAATGGGTTCAGTTTTATGGTCTTAGAAATAAATCCCTCGTGTACATGTGTTGATGTCTGCCAAGTTCCACACTGCTGGTTGGCTGCAATGTCAACCTGCCATTTTAATGTATCTTACAGCACTGGGTGTGCCATCCGGGGTGCAGATGAGATTTTTTGTTGACCCCAAGCTCCATCTTGTGAGATTGAAGCAAAAAACAATGTAGATGACTGAAAAAGGCATCTTCTGGACACAAGCGATGACGTAGTGTTCTCTGTGTTGTGTCAAAGCGGCCTTGTGAACCTCAAAGATAAGAATGAGTCAATAGCTTATTGACCTCTTTACCATTTCTGATAACAAGGTGTCTTCACCAAACACATCAGTGATACCCGAGTGTGCCTGTTTGGCACAAAGCAAGAAGTGGTGATATATTTATCTCTTGAGTTATTGAGTCCATAAGCCAGTCAGAGAGGAGCAAATCAGAAACCCTTATTCATTTAACTGCTTGTTAAAGAGTAAAGGAAACTTCAAAGAGTGCTGTATCAAAACTGGAGTGAGTGATTATGTCATTTATCAGCTAAATATGTCAACAGATCTCATTAGTAACAGGAAAACTGTGAGTTACATACTAAGGTTACACACACAAGCTAAACTGTGGGTCCACCATGGCTATAAAGAGTTATTTGCCAAAAGCTGTTTTAATTTAACTTGTTCAACTGCTTCTCACAAGTAAACATATCAAAATGATCATATCACATATTATTACTGCTATAGATGAAGCTGCAGCATCTGCTTGTGGAGGCAAAGACAGTACAAACAAAGTCATTTTAATGCACAGATTTTCATTATCATCATGTTTTTATCTCAGTGTGTTGGGAAGTAATGCGGGTAATAATGTGTCTCAACCCAAAATAGCAAAGACAAGCTGTAAATAACCTGAGATTTGGTTTGGCACAATGTACACACACACATCACTGGGCAGATCTAGCGTGTAATTCTGAAGCATCCTTTCATTTAAGACACATCTGCAGCTCTTTCTCCCGTAACTCCTTCAAGTCATTTATCTAGAAAACTCTGTCTAGTGGTTAAATGAAGGAAAAAACACATTGAAATGAAAAATATGTAGATATAATCAGAAACAAACAAAAATAGGACACTAGAATTATAGAACTTACAAATTTTGATTACACACAAATCTGGTGTGATTTAATAATTTTTATTTTTTATGGTGCTCTGATTTAACTTGGATTACTGGGTATTTATTTTTTCTGTATTATTATTAAACTGTAAAAAAGGACAGACCAGTTTTCTCTGAGTGATGGATCAAGCATCTTCAGGCTAATGTCTAATTTTACCCAGGGCAGCATTGAACACAGCATGGCCTGGAAAGACATGCAGACATGCGCACATAAATATTGGTTTCAAGCCACTGCAAACAGACAGAAAGAAAAGCAAAAAGGCAAAAAAAGGCATGAAAGAATATAAAAGTGGAAGATATTAAGAAAAACAATGCTGCACTCCATTGCATTGAGGATGAATGGTATTTCCTTATTGATGAAGTTGGCATTCCCCTCCGTAATGGAACCTGTGGTGAGTTTGCAGAAGTTAAAAGCAAACTGTAATCTTGCAACTAATAGTGTTGAACAGTTAAAATCAATGCCTACGTCCTATCAAGCAGAGCACTCAAACATTCACTTTGACGTATGATCCAACTGAAACACAATTCCCATCATCATAATGCATGGAGTCTAAAAACAAAGATTACTGAACACATCAGCAGCTGAAGTAGGAACACACAGTGTCCTTGGCTAACAAATGGACAATAACATTTGACAAAGAGCTGCAATAAATGAGCTGTGAAGGCCGGGCCTCTCACCCGTCAACATGTGACACTTAAAACAGTAATTTGTTCCCCCAGAGAGGGGGGGGGGGGGTGTACTTTTCCAGATGTTGAATTTCCCTTAGGACCCAAGACTATGTAGCTATTACCCAGAACAAAAACAACACTTTTTTTTTAAGACAGCCTAATATCAAAGGAACACTTTTGGTTTTGACCTGTCAAAAAACTATGGACAAAAACAAAAGAAAAAAAGAAAAAACCTGTCTTTGCAAAGGACAATGCAGTCTTTTTGTACTTTGTGTGCTTACAGAAGGTCCTTATATGTTAGGTTTTGTCCGACAGTGTAATAAAGATCTTGCTTGAGATATCCAGTGCATAACATTTTATAGCTGTCATCACAGCTCGGCTCGTAATGCCTTAATATTTTATGCATATTTTCCCTTAGAAAGACATAGCGTCTTTGAACAGCCCTCGCTTTGTTGTGCATGAATGTCAACATCTCTGTTATCCTATCAGTTCGCTCTGCCTGAAACCTTAAACCTCCAAACACCTGTTCTTTTGTGTGAGCTGGCATTTTAGAGTAGGCTTTCTCAGACATGCAGTGGAGCCTCTCTTCTTGCTGTTTCTCACTCATCCTGCTCATTTCCTTCCCTTCACTCCCCACTTTCCTTTCATACATTGTCACCCTTCTCTCATGTGATGTCCTTTTTCTTTTTACATGCCTCTGCCATTTCTCTCTCCCCCATTTTACTTGATCATCCCTGTTCTTTCCATCTTGATTTTATTTAACTCATCTCCTTGTTAGTCATCTTCTTGGCTTTCTTTGTGCTACTTTTCTTTCAAACTAATGTCTTTTCTCATTTTTGTGGTGCTTTTCTGCAGCTGGGCTAAAAGTACTGGCATCTAATATCAAAAGACTTGTTAATTCAGCTTTCTAAATGTTAGCTGGCATGCTAACAATTTAGAACAACAACTTGTATTTAACCACTGGAACATTAGTGAAACTGGCTATAATAAGAGCTGGTTTGTTAGGAGTTTATGTTCCACTTTATTCAAATGTGTCTAATTTGGTCAAGTCCACTACTCTGGAGGTAGTGAGGAATACTGTTGACTCATAACCCATTTCATGGAGAGATTTATTGCACTTTTAGGTTCTATTTAGTTGCCCACAAACATCACCTAAAGAGCCAATTCTTTTTTTTTTATTTGAAAGATCAAATCTTTTGTTTATCCTTTCTGTTTCTGCTGTTATAAGAAACAAAAATGGTAATGTGAGAGATAGTTAATTCTAGAAACACCTAATGATCACATTTTACAATGGTTTCAATTTATTTTTCAGTATGAACAAGATTAACATAAGAAGCTAAACAACAGAGATGCTGCTAGAGTCTCCCAGGACCCCGACAGCCATGTAAACCTAAAGTGTAAAAGTTGCTGATGTTGCAGCCTTTACACTTAAGGCACATCCAATATCAACAAACATGCAAATATGATCAGTACTGTTTGCAGCAAATATTGAAGACTAAGATTTAAAAAAATCAATTAAACTAATAATAAAAAGCCTGAGAACAAGGCAGCATGTAGCTTTTTATGCCTTGTGTTTTCAACAACCAACATGTTTTAGGGTAATTAAATATCATCTCCTATACTGGGCTATATGTTCACACTGCAGGTCTCAAATAAAATCTGATAATTTACTAAAATCTGATTTGTGTGTGTGCATGTGTGTCTCTGTGTGTGTGTGGACTTTCAATTTATTATTTTAATGCAATCCAAAACATACTTAATTGAGAACAGTCTGAGGTCCTGAAAGTGACACATATGCTCCAATGTTATGCAGCATGTGGTGTATATAATGTATAATATATATATATATATATATATATATATATATATATAATATAATATACAGCCTTGAAACCAGCCCTTTATTTCCTTTGTATGGTATCGATGCTTTGTTACTTATTTTTCCTTATGAAAGACAAAACCCTTCCACATCTGAAATGAGCGAAGTTTTTCTGGTGTAGCACCTGGAGGAAAGGGAGAAAAAAAAACTATGTAAACCCTCAACAAGACCAAATATGACAGCTGTCAATGTTTGTCAGCAGAACACCATGGTGAAATCACTAATGCACATTACATTCTGCTTGTACAAAACCAATACGTCTTTTGAATGAGTGTTTTTTAAAGCAAAGAAACAAAATTCACCTTTACCAAGGAATGCCTTTCATTTATTACTCACATCTCCAACCACTTTGATTACGTAGTATATAATAAAAATACAGACAATCAGCAATATTTTACTTTCCAATTATTTTATTCCCTCAACTTTGTCCGGGTTATTACAACTCTGTCTTACTCTTGAATCTAACATCGCTGCTCTTTGCTGCTGGCAGTGAGCTGAGCTTTTGTGTGTATGTCTTTCTCTCATCATGTTGACCCATGTTGCTCTCCAACAAGCTTTCATAAGGGAAGATGAGGCAACAGAAAGTATAAAAAACCTGCAAACCCTTTCTCGTCTCCCTTCTTTTTTGAAAGCTAGCCTTTGTGAAGCTGCTGGGAGTAGCTCCAGTGTCTCCAACCACAGCCAGAGCTCTTTTCATTGGAAGAGGTTTGAAATCTAACTGACCCTATTCATGCACTGCCAGGCCTTTGCTTGTGCTCATGCTACATAATACGAGGCAATGCAGCGACCGGGGAATGCGAGTTATTCAGTGGAGGGGTAGGCAGCAAAAAAGCACAGAGGGACTCTGGATCAAATCAACTGGAGGAATTTAAAATGCTAAACTTTACATGAATGCTTTAAGACATCTCCCTCTTACCTCATGTGACCACCTGTACTGCACAGTACTGGATTCTGAAGGGTTTGACATTAGTTTCTACTTAAGACTTAAAATCTGCCCTTGCATAGTAATTTCTTCTCTGTCTGACTTCATCTTGTTCATTAGTTATGCTGTGGTGAATCTTTCTGTACTTCCCAGACATCGCCTGTCAGTCAAACAGTTCGTCCAGTACTTCAGAGATTTTCTCACAAAGGTTTTGTTCTGGATGAAAACATATTTTTCAGTAGACGGCACTTCTGTTTAACTTATGAAGCTCCCCTATTGTCCCAATGCCGATGTTGTGTCTTGAATATAACGGAGTGAAAATATGAAAATGTGCTCCACAGGACTTAAAATCCAAGTTTTATTGTGGCATCATACGTTCATATTTAGAAACTGCTCCTGATCTGTGACTTTTCCTCTTTTTCTGAACTATTTTCTGTTTTCTTATGTAGAAAAATACAAAGTAAACTCAGTAGCTTTTTTAGAGATACATGCTTTTTAATTTCCTGCTTCATCTGAGAATTTGGGAAATATAAGCTTTTTTTCTACTTTTTTTGGGTTTTGGCATCATTTTGAGACTTTAAGCCAATTTGGGAGAAAATTGTACATCTAATGTTCCTATTTTCTCTAGTGGCAGCTCTTAAATACACCACTTCTCTGCAGTATTTTTATTTAGATACATTTTTTACATTAAAACAGAAAATAAAATCTATAGGTGTGTTGATAATAGTTGATATGTATACATTAGCTTATTTGTATTTGTTATCGTTATCAAGCATAATACCAAAGTTACCTTTGGGTCTACCCTTAGGCTTCCTCCTAGTGGAACAAACACAAAACACTTTCCCTTAAAAAAAGATCTAAAAGAAATGTAATGAAATGAAACCAGGTTACCCCTGTGCTTCAGTCAGGTCTCACCGTCCTCCACAACAACAACCTGTTTGATCCTTATCAGTCTGGCTTTAGGTGGGGCTACTATACTAAAACGGCTTTCCCATCAGATGCTGATTATCCATGGCTTGTCAGATCCGCTGATTAATCTTTAATTATCATACTGCTGGACCTGTCCACTGCTTTTGACATGGTCAACCACCAGATTCTCTTCTCTTGGAGCTTGGTATCTCAAGCTCTGTTCTCTCATGATTCATGTCTACAGAGTATCCTGATGAGGGGAAGTGTCCAGTTTTCATGAGTTTAAAACAGGGGTGCATAAGGGGCCTCTTCTCTTTTCACTATACACCTCCTCCCTCGGTGCATTCATAAGCTCTTATGGCTTCTCCAGAAGTCCTTCCAACCTGATGACACAACCGTCTCAATGAGAATACGAGTATGCTTTGCTGATATGTCTGCATAGATGAAGGGTCACCACCTTCAGCTAAATCTCAAATCAAAATCAAAACAGTTTGATTACAAAGCCACTTTAATACCAGCTAAGGCTACATAAAGTGCTGTACAATGTATCAAAAACAGCAAAAACACAAAATGTAATAAAATGCAATATGAAAATAAATAAAAGATTCATTATAAAAACAAACAAACTAAAAAAGCAAATAGAGCAAATAAGACAGAACCTGATGGAACACAAGATATTTCTTAGTACAGGCTTTGGTTATTCCACATTTTGATTATGACAATTCCTTAATGGTAAGACTGCCAGCATGCTTGATTAAACATCTGCAAATGATTCAGGATGTTGCAGCATCTCTGGTTTTCAACCAGCCCAAAAAAGCTTATTATGTCAATCCACTTAATCATGCTACACTAACTTAAAGCATGCATCAAACTCAAAGCTTTGCTTCTGGTTTACAAAAAAAAAAAACTCAAACAGCTCCTGTCTACCTTCACTCTTTAATCCAGAGCTACACTCTCTCCCGACAGTTAACACTCCACTAGTGAAAGACACGTAGTACTACCACCACTATGTGAAGCTAAATCAATGGGGACACTCTTTTCCTCTGTTGTTTTTGTGTTCACTGGAAGTCATTGAAACTTTGTTGTGCATGTGTGAACGCTCTAAGAAAAATATAATATGGTCAATCCACAAATTAATTTCTTTGCATAAGTTTGACATTCTTATTCATTTATTTTTGGGAAATTTCTATCATGGGTATCAGTTCTGTAGTGTCGGAACACCTTTATGAACATGATTACGAGTACACACACATAGTATTGGCCCAATACTTCCATCCATCCATTTTCTACCGCTTTTCCCTGAATGGGGTTGCGGGGGGGCTGGAGCCAATCCCAGCTGTCAAAAGGCGAGAGGTGGGGTACACCCTGGACAGGTCGCCAGTCCATCACAGGGCCAACACACACAGACAAACAACCATGCACACTCACATTCACTCCTATGGGCAATTTAGAGTCTCCAATCAGCCTATCCCCAAAGTGCATGTCTTTGGACTGTCAGAGGAAGCCGGAGAACCCGGAGAGAACCCACGCTAACACGGGGAGAACATGCAAACTTCTCACAGAACGATTCCCGGTTTGACCCCCGCCCCAACTGAGGCTCGAACTGGCAACCTTCTCGCTGTGAGGCCACAGTGCTAACCAACTGCTCCACCGTGCAGCCCTGGCCCAATACTTTTACTGAAAAAATGAAAAATAATTAAATGAAAAATACTTTCTTCATCCCGGAGGGAAATTCAGTAATACACTGGTATCAGTTCATATAAGATGCTCCCCCATTGTCTCGCAATTGCAAATGCAATGTTTATCCAATTAACATTTTTGGATTCTTCCATTATACAATTAAATTAAATTATTTTTAAAAGATGAAAGAAAATAGAGCCTGAAATGTGAATTTTTTTTATTTTCTTTTACCAGTGAGTCTAGATTGAAAACATCAGAGACAAGCTATCCTCTTCTCTCCAAACTATGAGTACACCTTGTCAAGCTTACTGTCAAGCGTTGACTTTGGTGAAAAAATCATTCTGGTGCCACTCGTTTTGAAGCGTATTTTCCAACCAACACAGTGGTGTAAACAAAGACATGGTGATGTCCAGTTCTATTAACTGTTTTGGTTTTACTAAATGGGTACATCTCAGATAAATTGCTATTGTTTTTCTTTTACTTTAATCCTAGCTTTCTTCTCTATGGTCCTGCTTTTCTGTTTACAAGATCGGTCATGCACGCGGTAGGACAGACAACGTTGTTGCTATGCAACGCGCCTCGTTAAGGAATTGACAGAGAGAAATAGTCACGGCAGGTTTAGAAGCTAGTTAGCATTTTGGTTAAAAGGGATCAGAATCTCTGGACAGAGTTTTGAGTGGAATATGTTCTACAGTAGGTTCATTTTATCCCCTACCTCCAGTTACGTAAACAACCTTGCACCCTCCATAGGTCTACAACTTTCCTTACATACTGTATTCACTCTTTCACCCTGCACCTCAATAATAGTCCTTAACACAGCCTCATTCCTTTAAATCTCAGAACTTGCTGAGACCTCTTGCTCCACCTTCTGCCCTTGTGTCTACTGAAATGTTCATCTAGCATGTCACCATTTTCTTCCTGCACCAAAAAGCCATTTGGACCAATGAGCCAGCAGTCTGAGGCTTAAGCTCTTTGATTTTCTAAGTGCTTTTGATGCAATTCAGCTGATCTGTAATGTAAGCTCCATGGATACCAGGTGGATACCTCCCCAAATACCTGGATTTATGAATACCTAACAAACAGACCAAAGTTTAAGAGAGTGAAATGTGTGGTCAGCCACACTGGAGGGCCACAAGAGATTGTACTGTCACCATTGTTCTTCACACTGTACATAATTAAAGCTAACTCCTGCCATCGGCCAAAGTTTTAGAAATGTGTTGGAGATGCATGAGTTTTAATGTACTTAAACACATCAAAGTGACACATTTTAGTCAATATGAGCCACAGTTCTGGTTTCTTTAGATATTCACTTAGTGTTCTTTAGATGGAATGACTGCTTGTTAACACAAGCATTTTCAGCACTACATCTGCAGCACTGTGATCAGACATACGATCCAGGCAGACTTGATGCTTGAGCTGAACTTGTTTTTATTCACATGAATGTTCATGTGTTGAGTGTAATCTCTGGTAAATATTTTTCTCTGTCTATAATTTTCTAACTACTGTGGCTTAGAATTACTGAATGTAACCCGTTATTTCTTAAACCACTAATCAACTCATTCTAGGCTCTTTGCAGGGATGTGGGGTATGTAAAGCACATATCACATCTAGAGCAATCTGCCTCCTTGTTTGCTTTGAGCTACAACTGAAATCTGGAGAACATTTGTGGATACTAGTATAAAAAAAACATTTTTTTTCCTTCATCGTAACTAAAATAAAGCATATTTTTAATTTATTTATCTGTTTTTTTTATAAATTAACACAAATATATGAATGTATAGATTTATAAATTGACTTGTTAATTTAAAATGATCAATCTGTACAGTGACCTTGAGTGTCTAGAAGGTAACCATAAACAAGATAAATAAATTAAATAGTATTTATTGTTAATAAGTAGACAAACAAATAAATATAGCCTGAATTTAAATTTTGTGTTAATTGCTGAGTCATTTTACTTTCAAAAAGAGCAAAATACAAACATTTCTTATCAGGGATGTAAATAATTAAATAATTTGCTGCATATTAGTTTTCACTCATAAGTTCTCATAGAGGGCTGATTGGATCCACCACTATAAGTTAGATGACTTTACTTCTTACTTGTAAAATAGCTAGCCTGTGTGGGAGTATGCACATTTTACAGTACATTTATACAGTTTCTGTACAAACATTAACTTTTGCAAAAGTTTTTTGTTTCAGGATTTAGACAAATAGTGGACCAATAAGAAGTCTGCTTGGCTTTCATTGTGAGTTTGTGAATGAACAGCTTTAATTTCAGATAATTTAAGTGAAGACACACAAACCAGTCTTCTATTCTTCACTTTCCACTCCTTTAGTATATACATTTTGTCACTTGCATGACTATATTACACATTTGCTGATTCAGATTTAGTTTTAATTTCAATTAAGTGTAAAAATGACATATACATAGAAAGGTAGACAATTTTGTATATTAAAAGATAAAAAAAAATGTATATAAAAAGTTATTTACAACACAAGATCTATCATCTGGTGTAAATAACACCACAAGATGGAAGTTACATTTTAAATTAAAATTTCCATCTAACAGTTGGCTGGATAGAACTTTAAAAAAATTAAAAATCTGTTTAACTGTATTGGATTTGAAAAACATGTTTTTTTGCCATTATTAAAAGCTAATGTAGTAAAGAAACATGCCATATTTCTGTAACTTATTGCTCATTGCACAAGGTTGCACTGAGTTTATGTGCAAAATGTGCTTGTGTCAATACAGACAAGCCTAATGGTCTGTGTGTTTAAACTCCTCAATGGGATGACACTAGGGCTTTACTGGGTTATAATGGGAACACCAATGTGTGAAATATGTTATGCAAAGAAAGCAGGCAAGTGATGTTGCAAAGGGCCACCGTTTGGCACTAAGTTGAGAGAGTCAGCAATAAATGAGGACTAAAGTATACAAACCCCTGACAGTCAGCTTTGGCAGCTGCACCACAAGCAAGGGACGCCGTCGAGCTTTGGGCAAGTGAGACAAAATGTGGGCAGAATGCTCTGTCTCACCAATCAGGAAGAGGAGCTCAAAAGAGCTCTCCATAACTGTCAGAGCTGTCTTTGTTGTGTGCAAATATGGTTAATTGATTTATTTTTCCGTTTGGTAGCTTTGTTATAGTCCAAATGATCTCCTTTTCTGATCCCATTTTTTACCTTGCTATACTTCTGAATGATTGACAACCAGTATTAATTACCAGTTTCTAGCAGATCTCACCTGTAGAACCATTAGATACTAAAGGGGATTAATGAGTTTAAAAAAAACACATTTAATCAGTCTGTTTTTCAAACAATGTGGAAGCTTTTCATGTCCAGATTTCCTGATACTTTTTATTACAATTCCTGATGATTAGCTTGATGAACACACCTTGGATCTTGGTCTTGTCACATACCTCGTAAAGAAACTCTGGCTATTAGTGCAAGGTGCTGTTAATCTGTTATTTTTTCATTTGATTTAACGTAACAGTTGTGGACAAGGAGACTAGGAATACGCATTTGGCATGATAAACATAGGTGTAAAAATACCAGACTCTGTGCTGCCTTTAGTTATTTTAGCTGAAGGCAAGAAAAGCTTGCCTTTATTCCCCCAGGTATGAGATTTCTAGTATATTGTTCAGAACTTTAATCTAAAAACAAGATTGGCTTTGTTATTCAACAGGAACTGATTGTCCCCATTTTGATCATTTTTACCATCGCTTTTTACATCATAGGCGAGTTTGGGTTCATATTGAAAAGGCTGTGAGGGAGGCATTACAAACTAGCTACAACAAGCTTACAACCGAAATACGTCACCCACCCATAATGTATTGCAACGTATACAACAATGGCAGCTTACAAATACAAATAATATTTAGAAATACTTAAAAATAAAATAATGCTGAGTATCGTGCAGCTTACTTTTTTTTTTTTATAGCTGAAACAAATGTTTGTTTTTTAAATGGGGTATATTGTTCCTCTTAGCTGGAGTTCCTTTTAAAAGTTAACCAAACCAAATTAAAAAGGAAAAGGGTTCAAATCAGGGGTGGGGAGACCTGCTAAATGAGGGCCAAAATTCTGCATGTTTTCCATGGCTTGGTTCAACACACCTCAAATTAAATAGATCCAACAAGATATGTGATTCATTCATTTCAATCTTGTGTGTTGGAACAGAGAGGCATCAAACACTTAAAGGCTAAACGCCACCCATTGGTCTTTTGGGGGCCTGGGCACCTTATTATTATTAGCCGTGTCAATTTCAGCTTATTTCAGAGGAGGCTGGTTTCTTATTCTCTAATGAGAGTGTGAATAAATCTGAGGATATGTTCAAAAACACTCTTCGGTGGGTAGGATGGGGCTAAAGGTGCTTTTGAAGTTAAACCTTTTCTGCTTCATTCTATCATGACTGGTTAGTATTAAAATATAAAACTTAACAAAAACATGATTATAAGTTGACATTGTACCAAACAGGCATATAAAACATAATTATATTAGAAAACTTAAACAAATTTGCCAGTTATACTTTTTCTTACAGAAACAATTGATTTACAGTCTAGACATTTTATTCAACCTACCGATATCAAACAGTATGTTTTCATTCTTCAAATATGCTTTGTGGCTTGAAGTGAGATGTATTCTCTCATTGGGATTTTTTTAAAATCTTCTTTTCAGAGTAAATTATCCAATAATTAATAAAACAGTTGTTGAATAATAAGTGCCAATGCAAGAAATTGTATCCGTGTCTTGTAATCTGATTTTAAATATGGTGATTCACAAGTCTATGGCGGCTACTAAAAACTGGATCTTGAAAGTTCATTAAAATCCTAACAACTCAACATCCTAACATATATAGATTTTTTAACATATTCAAATACATATTGATAATAAATGCAAACTTAATGACAATGTGATAAAATATTTTAATATATTGAGAAAATCTTACTTAACATGGAGGCAATTATGAGTAAAACATATGAAGTGCCGTTTGACACCCCATAACAGGAAATAAAATCAGAGGTGTTCTGGGATTTTTCCAATCATTAAGTGCAGCTGCAGCATGATTAGAAATCCAATTAACAGTTCAGCCTTGGATGTTTTTTTTTAAGTCACACCAGTAGCTTTGCCTTCAGAAAGCAATTTTCTCTCTGCTCATCAGCTTTAGGGAAGAAAAACACGTATATTAATGTTATCGCTTCTCAAATTAATTAGATATGGAAATTGTTTGTGCCTCAAAGCGAACATGTAAACATTTATTTAGCAATTAGCTGTTTCTGACTGACCAGTATAGGTAAAAATAAGCTATTATGGTATGTAGTTTGAACTTTTAAAACTGCTCTCGGAATATTTCTTTGCTAATCTGCTTCAAAGCATTAACTTGTGCAAAGTTTCCTGGAGGCTGATTACAGACATAATATGTCACCTTTACTTTACCAAAGAAAATTAGTTTCCACATTCAAAATCAAGTTTGGAATAAATTAGGTGCACAGGCACTCTTAAAGAACTTATCAATCTTTGTGCCAAATGAAAAGAATAATAATACAGGTAGCGTGTCAAGCCATCTGATCAATAGGGCTGTTCCCATCCTTTCTTTTGACTTCGCTCTCTGTGCTCTGTCATGATCCTGTTTCCAGGATGAGCCCTGCCACTGGGTCACTAACACACAAACCATTTCAGCTCAACACACATCTAAGCACACACTCATCCGGACACATTCAGATACAATAGTGACACGCTCGGATTGGCTCTGTGAGCACCGTCATGGCCTGTTGAGCATGAAGAGGAGTTTTGGGGAGTTCTGGGTGGAAAGGCATGTGTGTGTATTTGTGTGGGGAGTGGGGGTTTAGGTGGTGGTGGTGATGGGAGGGAGGTGGGTGTTGGGAGAGATAACTATTTATCTCATATTAAAAAGGTCCAATGTGCTTTAAGGTGCTTTAATCCACATTAATCAGAATAAGAGATATTTTATGCCTAAGATACCGTCACCAGCCTGTGCCTTTCACTCCCTACTCAATGTCTAGCAGAGAGGAAATGAAACCCTATGAATTCTGAAAGCATAATCATCAATGGGCAATTCTTTTTTGCTCAAAGAAAAAGAGAAAGGAAAACCATGTGCCTTATAATAGCCCTTCTCTCTTGTTGACCTTTTTTCCAGAGCTGTTACCGAAACCTGAATGAGACCCAAACAAAGAGAGGCTGTCACTGGGCTGCTAGATGTGCTGAATTCTGCATAGAAATGAAGATCCGTTGTAAGCTTCAGCCAAATAGACTCCTCGTTCCTATAAAGCGATGGCAAGAAGCCACATTTCTCTCATGACAGGCTTTAATGAAATCTAATCAAATATCCGTGGGATCAGCAGTGTTAGGGGTGGATTGGTGACCACATAAAACATTAATAAAAAAATAGGTAAACACTAAAAGATAAGCAGCTGTAGAATCTTTTTTTATTTTGTGTTGAGTTAGAAGCTGTGTCATGACAAATTAAAAATATCAACTTCAATGGTTTGATTCTTTGATTAGAATAAACCCAGCAACTGTGAGTCTAGCCACTCTGTAAGAGTGTCATTTTCATTTAAAAATTGATCTGGATGGATGAATGAAAGTAATTAAAATGTCATTTTGATTGAAAGATTTTCTGCCAAGACATTTTGCCCTTTTCTCTGACAAAATATTCATTCATTCTGAAGTTGACAGGTAATTTTTATAGTCAAATTTCTGCAATTACACACTCGTCCTAACAGTAACTCTATGTTTGATTTTCCACAAATCCAAAATCACTGTATGACAGTCAATCATATGCTGCTACAGATAAAGTAAATGGATCAGAAAAGACAAGAGTTTTTTTCCTTTTTGCTGGACCGTGTTTTGTAGCTTGCAATATTAAAATCCACAATCTGACATGACACTCATACTGTGGCAAGTATAATTAAGTAAACAGTTTCTATTGTTATCATCGAGTTAGATAATGATGTTAAAGTAACAATGGGCCAGACTAGGGCAGCTGAACCAGGAGTGACCTCCAGCTGTGCATCTGATTCAATAAGTAATTGCATGCATTCATCTTATAGCAATACGTCCATGAGATTAGTTCCAGAGATTACTTGCAGAATGGATCATTACTTAGGTACCTTTAAACTAGACAGTACTTGACTAAAACAGCCACTGTAAACTTTTAATAAAGCAACTCACAACAAAATATTTCATACATAAGATAGATGGTAACATAAAAATATTCTAAGTTTATTTTGACTGGTGGTTTATGGAATAATTATACATGTAGATAAATACATGCTGGGTGTGTGTGTGTGTGTGTGTGTGTTTAAACTCCATTCATTTATAGATTTACATCTGGTGAGGGCTAAGACCAGGGTGTCCTCAAAAGCTGGAGACCCCCCCTGCTTAACTCTTAACTAGGTATTCAGTGAATGGCTTGATAAGAGTTTTGAAAAGAGATCAGATCAGCCAACTGGAGATATTGATCTTTCTCTATTGGCTTGCACATGGCATCACATACAAAGTTGCAGCCATCCTTTTGTGCCGAAGTCAACAGTTTGCCGACTTGTGCACAGTTTTAATGGAAAATGCACACAAAGGCATCAGTCATTCAAAAATTTCATTAAAATCTTTTAGTAAAGCATAAGGATATTCAGACCAGATCAGAATACTATGTCTTCAATTTAAAGGCCCGTGAGTAATTTCACCAGATCAACCTTCTGGCAACCTACTTGCTCATAAGGGGACTGTTGCTATGAGCTTAATGCACTTTATGCATTTCCAAGACAATCTCACCACATTCTGAGCAAAATCTGCTTTTATTTGTCTTACGAATAGATTTTCTCTTATAGTTTTGTAGCATATCTCACTGGTATCTTGAGTATGACACCTGTTTTCAATAATGAGAGTTTATTGGTCATGAAACGTAGATTTTTTAAATCAAAGACACAGTTATCTTTAAGTCATTTTACAAATGCTGTGAAAGAGAATTTAGAGTGGGATTTTATGGCTTATACAAAACCTGTTAGAAGATATGCAAATAATCATTCTTTATTTATTAGAACTGGAAATATGTTGGAGGAACTAATGAAACGCTTTGACGGCTGATATTTTTAATGTTTACATTAAACGCAGTTGAATTTGATATGAAGATTGTATTTTAAATGTGATTAAAAACAGTGGGGGCAAGCTATTTAATATTGAAAACACTAAGTCAGCAAAAGGCTGGCTACAAAACTATTTACTTTGTTATGAAATCCATGTGCCAAAAGATTAAAATACATTTTTTAAAAATGTATAAATAATTTGTGGCACAATCTGTTTATTCTATATTTTCAGCTGGCAGCTCTGGTTTCAGGCATTGTACAAAACATGTTGTTTATTGAAATCACCTTCACTTCATTTCAGTATCTCCTGAAAGGTGAACAAAATAAACCAGATATTTCAGCTGTAGTCAAGCCAGTCTTATTTTAAAGGATGAAAGGCAAACTTATGTTAATTTAAAATGTAACTTCTGATTATTCAGTCTTTATTTGCTTCCTGTTTTCAATTCTCTTGGGTCTTATATCGAGGAGGAGGGTTATCTAAATGCTAATGTCTCAGTGTATGACCGCAAAGGAACAGGCAGCTCCACAAACCCGAGAATCTCCTTTGTTATCACAGAGCTGCTGGTGGTGCGGGACTTTTATTGAAGGGTTTAGAACATGAAATAGATGTCTTCCACAATCCCATGTTCCCTTTTCTGAATGTGCACACAAAATGGCGCAAAGGACATGTTATTTGGGTTTCTGATACGATAAGTTTGACGCTCACACGCCTGCAAACAACAACCACGTTTTGATATTGTGTCATAAGACATCAAGTAGCACCATGTTGCCTGTTGATTAGATAGTCAAGATAAAACTGTATTTTCTATCAGAAGGACTGAAAATATATCTGAATTAGAGTGTGAGTGTGGAGGAAGTTGGGTTGGCAGGGCACAAACGAGTTTAAAGATAAGCAACTAAATTTTTCTACAAGATATTGCTCCTTCTGCTTTTGTTTGTACTTCTTTCCTCTCTGTCATAGCAATGGCCATGCCTGTAAATCCTCCCGATACAAACCAGAGGAGTTTCTTTTTTCACCTTATTCACTGCCCCCTCTGTAAATCACCTGGGTGCAGATAAACTCATGTTCCTGAGGAGGACAGTCGGGCCTGGAAATCACCTGGCTACAGTTAAATACCCCTGAGGAATTTGTGAGGCTTGTGAAGTCGTCAAGGCAAGCGAGTGAAAGTCTTCCTCTGGGCCCTCCCACAAACCCTGAGCTGTAAAACATTTCTCTAATGGAATCTGACCTTCAGTGAATTCCAGTTTTTGTCCCGTGTTATGATGACCCCAATAATGACCCCATGACTCTGGCTTCCTGTTTACTGTAATGGTAGATGGGATGACTCTTATAATCAAAGGTCATGAATAAAAAATGAAGAATTGAAGAAAACACTTTTTTAAAGCATGGTAAAAAGCATGTTAGTGCTGCTATTCATGCAGAATCATAATCCAACTACCTGATTGCAATAGATAAATATACTTCTGTCTCAGTTTTCAGTCAGCAACTGGCTGCAATTGGAAAAACAGTTTTTACCAGTCTGATGGATATACTCCACATATAACTTTAGGCTCTGTTTCATTAAAGTTCTTTAAAAATGAATAAAACTAGGAAAGGTTTCCCCTCAACCATTTCTGCATAAACACATTCTGCAGAAAATGTCACTAAAGGTGAAATGTATTGCTCTGAATAATGACTAGCAATGATTAATAACACATGTCCACATGTTAATGTTTCATACATCCTATTAACTTATGTTATTTTAGTTGTCAGTTACTTATTCAGTTGCTGATAAGCAATCAAACTATACATTTTTTCACCTTTACCTCTTTTTAATGATATGATTAAACATGCTTACCAATATAGTTCTGAGCCAACCTAAAATACATACTTTTAAGACTGATTGCCAGTGTTTTGTTTTCCATGTCATCTTTTCTTTTCAGACACTGATTTTATGTAACACATTTCTTTTTGTTTGGTTTAAGATCAGAGCATTTAGACAATATGATGAAAAAGAAAGAAAATCTTTTTATTTTACAAGAGTAAGAGTTGCATAGTGTTGCAGAGAGACTGGTCACCCAGGCAACCAGATGAGTTTACAAAAAGCTTACTCTGATGGCAACAAGGACATCCTCCTCCTCCATACTGATCATATCATACAAGTATGTATTAAGCATCTACTTGTACCTCCAAAGTTGATGACTTCCCCAATCCACTGATAAATATTGTTTCCATGTCATGTACTGCATGTAATGTAAATTAAGTGTGTTTAACTTCTGTTTATGAAGTTGGGTAAGTTATTGTTACAATGCATCTAATGCTTTAAACTAAATCAAAATTATTTCATTCATATGCATGACCGTATCCCTACACCAGTTGTCTGATAACAGTGCATTTCTTATGGCCATGTATTATATGGCCACAATCTGGTTATCATGTTCCCATGCCTTATTAAGTCTTTGCCATGATAGAATGATCTCCTTCACATGCCTTACCAACCCATGACCTTGAGTTTCTGATCTTGTGGCTTCGCATTTCAAATTTGTCGCATCGCAAGAATATTTTTCCCACAATCATTTTAAGATGGACCAAAACTGGGGACGTAACAAACGCAGACACTTTGGGAGAGAAATAAGCTAAAAATGTTGATATTGTTAGGAAAACTTTATATAAACTTTTTTAACTGGAGCAGTAACGACACAGTTTACAGAATCCATTTAGTAAAATCATGCAGCTGCAGAACCATCAGTTCAATCCACACGTGTGTTAGTTGGTGACTGTACCATAATACTGAAATAAAGTTGAACCTTCAGACTTATAGTAAATAAAATATAGTATAATTATTCAGACATTTGAAACCTTTGAGTGAGAAGTCTGTCTTCCATCCTAAAAATGTAAAATATTTAAACAGATCTCTGCTACACAGGACACAGAAGTTGATCAGTGAGTGCTAAAGCACTAAAATTTCAATTGAAGTGCACTGTTTTTTCTGTTTTTACCCAATTCTGTCTTCTTAACTTATAAAAATCACATTATCTCCTAATGTTTCCCAAATATTACCAAAATGCTTATCATATAAATAAAGACAGCATCTTTAAAGATGGCATTTTGATTCATTACAGCAAAATCACTCAAAATGTCTTCTGTGTCCCTGTTTATAAGTTTATTTAAAAATGTGCTGATTTAGTAGAGGAACTGAAGCCAAGTGCAAAGTATATTAAGTTTTTAACATTATAAATATTTAACATGCCGTTTCCGTGTTTCCAAGTAGTAGTTGCTTTTCCTTTCTTTCTTTCTTTTCCCATAATTCCACAGAATGATCAAATCTGCTTCATCTGCCATGAGGCAGCACAACATGATCATAACACTGATACAATACTCCATTGATGGATGTCTCTCACACTGCTGCATGGATAGGGGAAAAGAATCCCTGCAATGTGGGCATATTTTATCCCACAGAATAAGACAGTTCTACAGTCAGTGTGTGCAGGCGTAGTCTTTCTCTTTGTCTCTCCCTTTCTTTTCCCTGTATCCCTTATCCCATTTTCTCACACTGTATTCTGTCTTTGCTTTGGCCCTCTCCCGCCTACATGGTGTATCAGCAGTAGGAATCAAAACATTCTTTAAAGCATTCACATTTTAATGCATTACAAAGCATTAGCAGAAATAGAACTCCGCTAACACAAGAACTCACAGGATCATGGGAAAGGGTTGCCTCTTGGGCCAGACACATATTTGGCAAGGTCCAGAATTAGGAACATTTCTCAGCTGTTCAAGCAGAAATAATCTCATTGGCTGATTCACTTTAGCACCAGAACCAAGAGTGCCCTTTTTAAGGATAAGCAGTGTTGGATTGCAAAGCTGAAGAAAAGTCTACATGTAGTGATAAAAGAGGGCATTACTATAACATAAACAGCATATACAAAAAAAGCAATGAACCTGTCATTACACATAATTACCAAAGCTCTATAACTGCTGCTGTTATCACTCTCTTTTAGTGAAAATGGAGGAGAAAGGTTGTATGGAGGTATTTCTTTACAGTAGTTCAAGTTTGCTTAAAAAAAAAACAACAATATTAACCTTTTATTATAGTGATAATGAATAACTTCCCTCTGCTGCATTACAGCTGGTATTTTATAAACACTGTTTCAGCTCACCTGCTAATTGCTGGGACAGGCTCCAGCCTTCTCGGGACCCTGAACTGGAGTAAGCAGTACAGAAAATGAATGAATGTTTTATCTAATGTCTTTCGTCAGAGGCTCCTAACCATCTAAAACACAAGACATGAGTAAGTGAACAACCTTTAATATCATCAAAATCAATGGGATAAAAGAATTATTGCCTCATCAGAGAAAAAGGGAAACACTGATACTTCTGTTTAGCAAAATGATTTATAAAAACTATCCTTTTTGTTTTTAACCTGTCCTGTCAAGTATCATAACAGCAGAATGATTTAACTACTATCAGATATAAATTAAGTTTGGTGTGAGGATGGAGAAGGAGTAGTTTATTGAGTAAATATACATTTGTTTTTGTAACTTACAGCTTAAAATCCAAAGTAAATACATTTTAGTAAGCAGTCTCTTTAATATCTGCATTCTGTTTACATATAAACTAAAGTTGTGACAGCATAATTTTCAGTCCCAATCCATTTTTTAAAATAACTTTACATGACTTATTGTGTTTGACAGCTAACGTCGAGGACAAAACTCTTGTGTTAAATCATTGGCGTGGATTCACTGCCTTACATTGTTGAATTTTGCACTGTTTTGTCCAAATTCCAGGCTTGAAGACCTGAATGAAGACTCAGAATGAGTTCCCATTACACTGATAATAACTTTGATACTGTGGTAGCTTAAACCCCAGTGTTCAACATTCACCAAAAACAACAGATCTACTGGCTCAGATGCAGATTATTTGAATGAATAAACAAAACAAAGACAGACAGACAGAAAGATAGATGTAATGTCTTACTGCTGTGTATGTGTGTGTGATAAAGAAACTGGGCTGTGAGCATTTTTATCCTGAAACTGTTGCATTCATAATTCCTACTTTGTATCCAGGGATCATTGTTTTATTATGGACAGCTGTGAGAGAATTGTGATGGATTCACAGATAGTGCAGGAGAACTACACAAAAAATCTACAACTAATGACATTTGCACAGCCGAGGCAGGAGGAGCAACAATAAAATTCCTGCCCTGCATACTATACATGTTCTGATGAGACTGGCCTTTAGTAACAATAGCCATAATGTAAATTTGCCTATTTTTTTAAATTTGAGTTCAGCCAAATACTTTAAAGTTAGCATGATTGCTCACAAGCTTGAACTCATTACTACACCAATATTATTATTCATAATCTGATCAATAGGAACTTCTAACCACAATATTTCTCTCTCATATATATATATATATATATATATATATATATATATATATATATGGTACACACTCCATTACCTTCACAAGTTTTAAATATGACACTAATATACACGTATT
>JBAMHV010000007.1:8095973-8128602 GCA_037177535.1 Pseudomugil gertrudae | reverse complement strand
AGAAGGGGTAAGGCTCAGAAACCCCTCTTTCTCCACACACGTCTCTTCCGTGCCGGGAAAAAAAATGGGAAGTGTTTCGGTACTCCCCCCCCCCCCCCCCCCCAAAAAAAAAAAAAAAAAAAAAAAAGCTTAACAAAAGAAAAACCCCAATATGCCCAATGCCCTCTTTGTCACTGCTAGCCAATATTTCACTAACCTGCAGCAACACAGCATAAAAATTAAATCTGGGCATATGTATTTTATTCACACATGAATGAACATGATCATCCACACACATGCTTCCCAAGATGGTCCAGCATGCTGTACCAACTGCAGTTTCTTAGTATCAGCAGGAGGGAGGGAGTAGAACTCCGGCAAGGATGATTAAAGTCTCAAAAAAGGATAGGAGATATGACAACTCGGCTGCAAGTCAATCGCCAGGTTGCAATATGAGTATCTTGCAGAGATTCCAGGTAATATAGAAAAGATGAGGGGGAGGAGTAATAAGTGAGAGGATTGGAGGGATAATAGTGTTGCTGAGCAACATGATCAACTTTCAAGATTTCTTTGAAGATCTACTTCCCTCCAGGTGACAAAAAAATCAAGCCTATTTTTGCTGAACAACATGAGTGATTAAATGGTATTAGGTTTTTTTTTCCCTTCAGGCACTCAGTTAGAAACAGGTCGGATCAAGAGTTAACATGAAATAGACCTGTCTGACAGAAAGAGCTTGAGGTTTGGAAGGCATGCAGTGTTGGCAGGTGGTAGTTAACATTTCTGGGGTTATGCACTCTGAATTCCTGTGATAATTCTTTGTTTTAGGGAGCAGAAATAAACAAAAAGAAGATTCCAGGGAGATAAAGATTTCACCTGAATGGAAGGTAGTGTGGTGGTGATGAAAGGAAAGAGGGAGATTCAGAGGAAGGATTTCTGAGCTGCCACATGTTCTGTTAAAAGGTGCAGAACAGCTCATTGTGTTATCACAAGGGCATTTTGTCACTAACTCATCCACCGCCATCAGATTTATCATGGTTGAGAGTGTAACTGATGACCTGTAGGTTTTTTAATAGGGGTGCACATGTGATTCTGAATATGTGTATTCAATAATGTGTGTATGTACAAGCATAAAAGTGTGTGGCGGTGGGAGTGTGGTCTTTCTCTCTTGCTTCATCTACAACATCCTCCCTTAGTACTAACACTCCCTCACCCTCCCAGCCATGCCTGTCAGTAATATGGGCCTCTGATTGGGGGCCACGGGCTCAGTCGCCACGGAAACTGCACCAAAGCAAACAAAGGGGTGGACTAGAGCTTAGGGAATACAGCAACACAAAGGGCTACCGAGCACAGTGGAAGATTTCAGGAGGGACTCAAACAAAGCCAAGCTGCT
The DNA here is from genome assembly GCA_037177535.1 of Pseudomugil gertrudae. Classification (NCBI taxonomy): domain Eukaryota; kingdom Metazoa; phylum Chordata; class Actinopteri; order Atheriniformes; family Pseudomugilidae; genus Pseudomugil; species Pseudomugil gertrudae. The sequence goes on along the minus strand of JBAMHV010000007.1, from coordinate 8,127,236 downwards.
GCTGAACAGTGAAGCCAGAGTCCAAGCTGCTTATTTTGGCTGTCATTAACAACACATCACTCCTAAATGCTCAGAGCTAAAATCTGCAGAAATCTGCTTTAAATGCAATTCTAGCTTCCCAATTAATCTTGTCTTCCTTTCCCTGCTTTGGAATTACATTATTAAAATATGCAAATAAGATAATTGGAGATGTGATTAATTAAACTGCACTAATTTTCTGTGATTTTTCCGTGCGGTGCATAAATGGAGGAAATCCTAAATCATTTCAAACCACTCTGCTTTTTGCAAGAGCGCCTAAACAACAGTGGATGACTTCAAAGATTTGACTCTGCTTCACTTCTACTGAGGCTGCAGTACCAATCAATGGTACCAACATGAGACGAACACCTTCATAACATACTTAAAAGTAGGTTTACTTAATGTTCAAAAAAGAAATAAAACAAGATTATTGCAAATGAAACTCCAAAGCATCCACTGTTAATAGAAATGCATCAATAGTTATGATATAAAAGTCTTGGATATGCAAAGTTCCTCTCAAGTTAATCCATATTTTTTCAGCCAAGCATTGTAATCCTGACTGATGAGAAATAAAAGCCAACAAGGGGACGTTGGGGAGGTAACAGGACTAAAGAAGGATTACATTTTCTTAGCAGCCTGTGGTTGGTCCTGTCTGTGGAGACTCATTAAGAATGGCCTTGACATTAAGGGCCCTTTCTCTTTCAACCTGTGTGTTGCAATGATTTGAGATCAAACAGAGTGCTATAGGTGAGGGCATTCTCAATGGCCTAAAGCTGGCCATTCATCCTTTTAAAAGACAGGAAATCAGGCTAAATGGAGGCCTAGCTCCTCCTCCACCCCACTAAAGGGGCTTCAGTACTTAGAGACTTTGCAGTAAAGAATTTCAAGTGGTATTGGGCCTTTGAGGGAGAGCCCAGAGCAATAAAACCCTGTATCACTTGTGTCAAGGAAACACACCTGCATTTCATACATTGTCAGCTTCTTTCCTAATCACAGACTCCAAACAGGGCAATGATAATATGCTCTAAAGGAAATGCAACACAAAGTCATTAAGTTTTGCTACAGAACTTGTGTTTTCACTCATCGACTTTGCGTTTGCCAGTGTTTATGCCTGTATAGTGTAAATACAGCATGAGAAACCTTCTGCTTGACTACGTTGACTCCTCTTCATCCTCAAAGTAAGGACAATGTGATTTTATTCCAGTCCTTGCTTTTACATATACCATAATCGGTGTGTCCACGTGTTAATTATACTCTCTTGCCTAATCAGGAACAGTTAACTTATCTATCAAAGCCAAATGTTGTGAATAAAGCAAGCAGTCAGATGTCAAACTGAGAAAACACCACATTCTTCCTTTATAAAGTTCATCATCATCATTTTTACCACCTCTAAATGCAGACTGTACCTGCCAACATTCATTGTCCAGGTATCTCTTCTGGTCTTTTAAAGACATCTTTTTGTACAGAACTCTAACATAAATGAATGTGCCTTTTAATTTTTTAGTTTTCCATTTACCCAAGTTTTTTAAATTCTCTGCTCTTCTAGCTTTGTGTTTGTGTTTTTCCTCAGATTATTCCACAGCCATGTTCAATTTCCTGTTTTACTATATATCCTTTAGCTTTCTTTGTTCTTAATCGTTCTTTCAATTTTATGACTTCATCTTGTTTCTGAGACTCAGCGTTAATCACCTCAAAGTTAACCCAGAGTTTATTTTTAGAGTCACAGTTTATTCAACCTCCTTTCTTGAAAAGACTCCAACTTGGTCTTTATGGGGAACCATCACAATTTATTTGTCATTTACTTTACCTTAATTGTGTTTTTGATATAATGTAATAAAGTTTAATTGCAGCCTTTCATCTAATTCTGACCTGTTGTGTCTATTTGTTTGAAAGCCCAACAAATTCGTTAATATCAAGAACAAACTTATTATGGCACTGTTTCATGTGGGCAGATTAAATAAGAAAAATACTCATACACAAAAGAAATACACAAAGTTTACCTTAAATAGATGTTTACCTTAAACAAAACACCAGAATAATATAAATAAATATCAAAGACAAATCTACACTACAGAAATGACTTCATTTTAATTCCTGTAGGAAAAGGTGCAGAGTTGAAAGACAATATCTAAGGAGATAGATTACAATTGCTCTATGCTATGCAGCACACAATGATCAACCACTGCAGATTTTATAAAATGCAGTTATTTGGGCATGTTTTTAAATAATAATAATAAATTAATTATTATTATTAATTATTAAAGAAGAAAACATGATACAAAACCTTTTTATAAACCCTACATAGTTCTGAAGGTTTAGCTTCCGGTATGTCCGGTATGGGTATTCAGTATTAGACTTCAGGGTTCAACATTAGAAGCAGCTGGACAATCCTTCTTGCTCTGCTGGCTGTACTTCCTCCAAATACCCCTGCCTCTAAGGTCCGTGACAGATGTATGATTGATACCCATGGAGCTGGATGATATGTTGATTCTAATTTTAACCTCAGCAGCAGGTAACCTGGACAACAAAGGCAGATTCTATCTGGATAGCAAATAGGCTGATAAACTATTTTCCAGGACAGCCATAGATGTGAAAAATGTACCATGTGCAGCTCACAGGACCTGTAAAACTTCTACGTATATGTGGCTATAGCGTTTGTACTCATATACCATTTGTGATCATGTGCACACTAGTTTACAAGATAAATATGCTTGTTTTTGTCTAAAAAAGTATATGATTCAGTACTCCTATAGAGCAGGTAAATGCTAAAACATCAGTTAGAGCATGATGACATTTCAGTCATAAAAAAATTTGGCAGTAGAAATTTTCCTGAATGGGGTACATAGCATCAGCCTGACAGGGAAATAGCATCAATACTCAATGTAGTAAAAAAAATGAAAGAGAAAAACTTTCTACAAAATATTTTATCTGTGACAAAAACAGCATTGTCACAAAGTCGTCTTTCCATTTTGACATAAAACAAGGCCTTAAAGATCTTTATCTTCTGGCTGAACTTTATCAGTCAAAAACAGTGTTTTTGACTGATAAATGTCTAACTCCAAACCAATGTGACTGTGGATGTGTGTATTTGTGTGTTTTAAGAGTTGTTTAATGATACAGGTTATGATTGCTTGTTCAATTGATAGTATGAAGTGAAAAGTGTTTGGTATGCATGGAACAGCAGTTGAGTTTGCACCAAGATTATTGAATAGTTAGTTTATTATAATAGAAAACCAAAAAAAAAAAAAGAATATGCTTGCCATCATCCTAATCCTATTCATTTGCCTGACAGTTTTTGTGATGCGTCTTTATCTCAGCAAACTCATTTGCTCTCCTGATTTTACATTTACATTTAATATATATATATATATGCCTGGAATTAACAAAATATATTAGATGAGGAATGTAAAGAAAGAAATGGCCAGATGGGATTTGTCACAAATTTGTGAATATAAGTCTTAAATTAAACCACAAACAAACTTAAGTTAAACCATCTAAATAAACAACCACAAAAAATAACAGTGAGATGACCTCAAATCACACAAAGTGGATCCTTACTCAGTAGTTTTTCATGCTTCAATATCTAAAAATACCATTTGCTTTTTTAAAAATAGACATTTATTTTTCACATAGCCAGAAAGAAAGTGGGTCATTTCAGTAATTTGATTTTCATAATGTTACCAGGCCAGCAATCTGCTAGGTACATCTAGGTCGCAGTCCATTGTAGCTGCTCTGTGTGTGTGTGTTTGTGTGTGTGCGCCCATAGCTTTTCCTTGACTGTCATTCATGATTAATCTGTTAATGCCCACATGCAAATTCTCCAAGCAGGCCTCAGTGTGACTGTACAACTAATGGGTGGCAGTGGAGTCTGTTCAGCCATGACATGCATATGTATGAGCTTGTGTATTTAGGAGCCAAGTTTGTTTGGATGACTGTGTAGAGATTGAGTGGGCTCAGATGAATGATGGTCCAGTGCAGCTGACCACCTGCCTTTCATTCAATGCTGGAGTAACAGATGGGCCAAACAGACTATACTTCATTGTACTTTACATAATGCTTCAAAAAAAAAGTTTTATCTGCCATCAAAAGTAAATAAATAAAATACCAAGAATTATCATCATGATAAGCTGTATCATTGATCAATAGAAAAAATATAAACACGTTTGCAAAAGGTCACATTTTGTCTGAAATACTAATTATGCAGTTTAAATTAACTGTTTTGGTGAAAGACAATATAAAATCTTCACTCAGATGTTTTAAAAACATACGATTACAATAAATGCAACTAATGCAGTCTTTGTTCTGTATTTCCTCTTAATACAGTGTATAAATGCTTCCCCTTGTTTTAAGCAAGTTACAGTTTATCATGTGCAACTAAATGTGCTTTTATGGTTGTGATTTTAGATAAAACAGAATTTGATTAATCCTTCAACATTGATATTTAGTACTTTTTGCTCAGACTGCCACCGTCTTTAAACACAAATATATCAGTATGCCTGGGGATTTTGGGATACATCTGGTGCTTCTGTGTGCCTCGCTGGTATTTAGCAAATTGTTTCAATGAAGAAATCTTTCGATTAGAGCAAGAAAATTGCTTCTGTCAAGGCCACTCAATGGGGTGAGATAGCTTTTGCCTGAATCGAGTCACAATTTGATAAAAAGAGGGGTAATCTAATGTGGCATCTTGCTAACATTTATTATGGAAAAGAAAGAGAGGATATATCCTGATGCCAGAGGGCGTTGGGGTTTTATATTAATAATGCGCATTTAGACATGTTGTACTTGTTTTCTTTTTAAATTTGTTTAAGCTCTCCATCACAAACTGTGATTGTCACCACAGTAGCTGATGGTAATTGTGAAATTGAGGGGGGAGGGAGGGAGATTGTACTGCAGATGTAGCCTGCACATGCTCCAATTAAACCTTTTAAATGTTTTATAAGCACAATCAATGTGTAGAATGAGCATCGCCATATGGGGCTTCAAAATGCACTGAAGGAACTGTGCTTCACTCTGTGGGCAACTTTTACCTTATGGATAAAAAAAATGAAAATACCTTTGTGGCGAGCTCAAGCATTCCTTTTGTAACAGTTTTAATGGTCAATACCTCCTGGTCAAGAGGTGGCTGCTGAATGGACCAATTCTGCAGGATTAGTCCTCTGCGGTGATGATCCATGCAGCCACACAACTGCGACCTTATGGTGCCGAATTTGTGCATACTGACCATACATTGATTGAAGAGAAAGGGGCAGTTCAGTCAAGGGATTAGTGGAAATCAACCACTGAGACATACTCCACCTTTTCCAAACTCTTTCTTGACCTTGAAAGAGTTGTTTTAAAAAAAATCAACTGAAATACCAACTAAATTACAGAGAAGAAAAACAGACTAAAATAAGAGTAGATCTTGCTAACCAAATTCATAACATCTACATTCTGCACTCCAGGTCTGTGTTTACATTCTTCAGAAGGCTAAAAGTTAAAACAAGAGTGATGTGGACATGCTTGAACTAGATACACAAAAACACAGGTTTCTGTGTTAGATGACCTTCTGTTCTGTCAACAGGGCTCAGATCCGCACGACTCGACAGACAAACAGCTGACAACCTTATCTGTAGGCCATAGCATCTGAGAGATAAAACAAGATTATTCATCTTCAGGGCAGTTTATGAAATATATTATCTTCTGAACTCTCAATACAAAGAAAAACACCTGGCAATCACAGAGAGCAGTATTGTGAGATTTTTTCCCAGTAACTATGGTAAAATGGTAGTACTTTGTTTGGTGTTGGTGTGAAGACGGTGGGGGTAGGAGGTGAATGCCTAGAAAGAATGAAGCTACATTGATTTTGACATCTCCACCTGGTGCATGAGTGCACACTATTTCTCCTCTGCGGGGTTCTATACAATTGAACCATGCATACTGTGATTTCCCACAGCTGCTTGCAAGGAAAAAAACATTTAAATATAAACAAACCAATCAACCAATCAATGAACACTGAAAGTCCTGAAGTGCTGCTAAGCAACTAATAAACAGAACAAGAGTAAGAGTGAGACAACAGTACAAAAGCCTTCACTGACTGAATCCTCAAACATTATTAACAGAAAATCCACATGGAGATGTCACAGCGTTGCTGTTTGAAGAGCCGAGGAAGGAAAGAAACATCCAAACAACAGCGGAACAAATGTGCAAAGTTTTTATTTTTTATCATTACCTTGTATTTGCAATTATTTGCCTTTCTCCAGTAAAGGTTGACATTCACGTCCAAAAGCGTTCAAGCATCGAAAGCTGCTATACATTTGTAATATAGTATTTTTTTTAAAAGGAATTTCCATAAATGATTCATAAGATATTAACTTAATCACAGTAAAGAAAAAACATGTGTATTCAGTTTAGGGCTTTGTGAAGAGATCATGCCTACCAGCAACCATCACCGTACAAACATCGTCAACAACATTGTCGACTTATTCTGGTTATATTTTCATTAAAAAAAATCTTACTGAAAGTTAATGTCCATCTGGAATTAATATAGTTTTTAAATTTAATTTAAAACTAACAACTTTCTTCATGCTCAAAAATACCAAATGTTTTAAATTTTCTGATTTACTGTCGTTTGTACAAAACTGGATGATTTTATGTTTGCTATATACATCGTCTTACGAACATAAAAATGCTTCCAAGAGTGATTACAAGAATGCAGCTAGCCGCTGCACAGCTAAGATGATCATCAAGGAAAAAAGAAAGAAAACAAAACACAACAAAGGTTGACAAATTTAAAAAAAAACAAAAAAACCAGATGGGTACATACACGTAAATGCAGTAATTCTTTATCAGCGCCGATGGTCTTGTAAATGGATTAAAAATGTATATAATTGTATATAATCACAGAATTTTTTAAATAAACGCTTGGATTTGTGTTTTTTTTTTTTATACAAAGCTCAAATTTGACTATGTAAGTGACAGAAAGTGTACCGACAGATAACAGGTTATAATTCCATGTCCCCACTGATAATTGCCATCTTCAACACTTCTTACTGAAATTTAGTCCGAACCACTACCTGGTAAAGCAGGAACACCCACAAAAGATTCCTCAATTAGGCACCTACTCGTAAAGGAAATTCACTTTTTAGCCGATAGCCCTTGTTAGCCCTCCTTCCATCTGCATTAGCAAAAACATCCGTAAAAAACTGTGCAAGCAGCCTGTTGTTCAGCTGCCAGCCTGCTGAAAGAAGCAGCCTCACACTCACATGTGCTAGCACAGAGTAATGGTTACCATGCTTTGCCCTTGTAACTGTGCAAGCTGAAATTACATCAGAGAACTGCAGCACACTTTTATTTGGTATGGCAACAGATGGTAAATCACTAGCCCAAAATTACCAATCAATGTTGTTTTCCAAAATAACATGAACCCCCTCGACTGGCAGAGCTGGACGTTCCCCCACCAGGATCTCACACAGGTCACAGCAGTGACATCCTTTTAACCAAAATGTAACTCTCCAAACCCAGTTAATAAGTTACAAGCATATCATATCTTAAGCTCTTTACTGGTACTATTTTCCACCACTGTCCAAAAACACATGTTCATAATGTGAAACGAAAACCAAATTTGTCTGTAAATGATATATTCAAAATAAAACAAAATGTGAAAGCCTATGTGTATGTTTATTGGTGTTACCACAGATGTGTGGTTATAGACACTGCTATCACAGCAGCAATGGGGCTGGTTGTGCTGGAGATTTATATTATTTTTTTAAAAATTGAGGTTTCCTCCTTTTAAAGGGTGCTTTTTAGAAAGCTGAAGAGGTTTCCTCAACCAGACTTTAAATTCTTGTATGATGATAATGATGATACACATATATAGAATAAATATTGGACCATACATTTTAATAGGAGATAAATCTCAATAGCAAGCAGGCCAGTTAACTAAATCCTGCACCAATGGTTACACACTCTGCCAAACCATTACACCTATAAATCATTCATGCCATGGACATTGATTCACCCGATGTGTGTCTGACCTTTGCACCTTTCTCTAATAATTGCCAAGATGTCTTTTACCATCTTTGCTATTTATTTGATAGCTGCCAGAACTTCTTCCTTGGATTGTAATGAGTGACAATGGTTTTTCCAGGGTTCTCCAGAGCTCATGTAGCAACCTCTGTCTTGTCGGTTTCTCTTATAATGCTGCATACTTGAAGCTTGCACGCTCCAACAATGCTCTCCATCCTTGTTCTTTTGCTCTGATGTTTCCCCAGAGTCCAATCATTTTATACTATGCCCTGTTGTCATAACAGATCAAACTTTTTTAAATTAGTATTTATATTTACCTCCGCCAAGGAGGTAATGTTTTCACCAGAGTTTGTCTGTTAGCAACATAACTCAAAAAGTTATTGATGGATTTTGATTAAATTTTCAGGATATGTAGGGAGTGTCACTGGAAACAGATGATTAACTTTTAAAGGAGATCCGGAAAAGATCCTGGATTATGGATCACTTTGAAATTTTCAGTAACATTATGGTGCTGCTTGGCGGAGGTCTGCACTCTCAGAATGCTTTTCTAGTTTTAAATACAACCTTATTTATTATTCTAGGTTTACAGCAAGCATTTCAACTTTTGAATGCATCAGACATTGCTTTAAAATGTTTTAAATACAATAAAAGATAACAAATGTTTCCCTTTGTACAGGGTTTTGGTTGACACGTGCTTCCACGGGAGAGGCAGGATCTCAGTATGGAGACTTTGAAATCCCCTCAACTGGAAAATATGGCTGCATTTGAGACAGGAAATCTCCACTGCAAATAATGGCAAAGTCATTCAATTTCAGGTCTTGAAATCCTACCTCTGAGTGGTGAAGCATTGTTTTGGGAATGACACAGTAAAACTTTATCATAATGCATTTCTCTTTATGACACTGCCACTTTCAAACAGCTCTCACTTCAATGGGTTACAACCCAAATTCATTTTCCATGTATCCTTGCTCCAACACACCTGACTCAAATTAAACATATGCTCATTATGACAGCAGAGAGACTCTGCCTCTTTTAGGTTTTATTATTGTGTTTAATTGTGCAGAAATTTGAAGGCTTCATTTAATTTGTTTTAGATATGTTAGAACATAAACACAATGAAAACCTGCTGGATTGTGGTCCGAGGCGAGCGTAATCAAGCGTAATGGTGCTCCGTCTCTGACCCTTCCTACAAGAAACTGATGCTTGCAAAAGGTTCCGTGGAATGTGCTGGAAGTGCATCAACTGGTAGTTTAGGAATATGGTATTTTGGTTGCATTTGAAGCAGAAGCAGATTGATCCAAATTAGCGACAAGCAGTATCAAGGGGTTAAATAAACATCAGAATGTGTAAGTTATTAAAAAATTCCTTTACCTCAAGAGGAAGAACACATTTCTTGCTTCTTATAGAGCAGTAGTTCTTAACCTGGGTTCGATCAAACCCTAGAGGTTCAGTGAGTCGGTCTCAGGGGTTCGGCGAAGCCTCTGCCGTGGAGGTAAAGACACACCTAACTCATCATGTCAATTAGTGATGACATGCCTGCATGGCCATCACTGGCTGCAGATGATCACATTACATTGCTTGGCCAATCAGTGCTGCGGGGGATTTAGTGTGCGCAGTAGTCAACGTGTGACTGTCGTGGTAGTACGCCGTGTGATTTATTTTTTACAAATATTTTAATCCATACTAACTACGCCATTAACTACAACATGGATTCACATGCACCTTGGAGCGTGATGGGACTCAACGTCCCATCTGCATGATTTACAATGCCAAGTTGAACAACTCTAGTGTCGCAATGGCAAAACTAAAGGAACACTTCTTGAAACTGCATGGAGATGGGGAATACAAGAACACGCCTGCTGAGTTCAAGGTGAAGAGAGCCAGACTCGATGAAGGCCACTCTGCCTGCTCGATTTGTATCCATTAACAAACCAATCCTCACAGCATCATACGAGGTTGCTTAACTGATTGCAAAGCATGGCAAACCACACACAATTGGTGAAACTCTCATAAAGCCAGCTGTGTTAAAAATGGTGAATCTGGTACTCGGAACAGCGGCCGAAGGTAAATTATCCCAAATTCCTCTTTCAAATGGCACCGCAGCGACAGAATAGAGGACATGAGTAAAGACATCTTGGCTCAAGTAGTCACTGATCTGATCTCAAGCCTGGCTAAATTCAGCATAGCTAGGTTTAACAACAGCTCTTCAGAACAACAATGCTCTCAACATTTTGGTGTCGACAAATGGAAAAGTATCCAGTTATTGCAAAGAAAGCCCTGGATTTTTTATACCATTTGTTACAACATATCTTTGTGAGCAATCCTTTTTGAGGATGCTGGACATAAAAACAAAGAAAAGGAACAGATTTTGCTGTGAAAATGACATGAGAGTGGCACTTGCCAAGGTGAAGCCACACATATCTGAACAGCAGAAGTCACACGGATTTCAGGGTATGTCATTTTTGTGAGTGTGTGCACCAATTTTTGTTGGTTTTGTTCTTTGAACAAGGTGATGTTCATGCATGGTTCATTTTGTGCACCTGTAAAAAATAAATAAATAACATACCCATCTCTTGAGTTTATTTGTTGTCTTTTTTCCCACTACTTAAGGGTTTAGTGAATGTGCATATGAAACTGGTGGGGTTTGTTAGGTAAAAAGGTTTTAAAAAAAGGTTAAAATAGCTTAAAAAAATATTTAAAAAAAAGGATTGGAGAGCTACTTGGGAGGCAGCAGTTACCCACAGGGCCAACGGAAATTAAGAGAATTATTCAGTTATCTAACATTCATTCAGCACAGTTGACAGGTGAATGGAAATCACATAAGGGTGAAGCATCATCCCGAGAAAATGCAGAAGAAAATCAACTGACCTCCAAGTTCTACAAACATCATCTACTCCCTGTGGAGGCAGACATGCAATGCAAAAACCTCACGTTCACAGAATCAAATACCCGGCTTGCAAGCGCTCTGATGATGTTGTTGACATTAATGAGAAAGAGGACATGCTCATGAAGGCAGCTAAAGATGCTAATTATGCAGATATCATTCTGATGCCCCTAAAACAAGCCACCACGTCAGTGAATGGGGTTATCGATTATCTTAAATTCATAGCTTTTTTTCCCCTTTAGGTGTATCCATGGGCGGTTTTCCACTAATACCCACTCTACCCAACCTTACATGATTCCACCCAGAAACAGAGCGTTTCCATTAGGATTTGTCTAACCATGCAGTTACATTTTCTGTACCTACTTCGTTGTGGTTCCAAGCGTGTCAGGCCGTGCAGGTAGTGTGACGTCCACAGGCTGGCATCCATTGATTGGTCTGATGTGATCCAGAACGTTTTGTCTTGCCCTCTGATGACTTCTCTTGATTCTTTCCATGAGTCTATTTCCCACAAATAACCATAATCTGAGCCCCAGGTAAAAAGTTTCCGGGAGGTCTTCTATCTTCGTGTAGGTCTTCTTCTTCTGTGGCATTCTGCAGACTCCGCACAAAGCGTCTAGAAAGTCGCATTGTGCGGGGGATCCCTAGATCGCAACTTGTAATGGAAAAGCAGTAGAGTATAGTACTCCCGGGCCAGTAGAGTAGTGTCGCGTAGGTACTAAAGGAAAAGCGCCTTATGTGAGACTTTTTCCTAATTGAAATCTACAAAAAAAAATCAGGAAATTGCCAGTAATAAATAAACATCAATCTGTGCTCAAGAAGTGCACAAAGGTCACAAAGGATACAAAATGGTGAACATTCTATTTACCCACATTTATTTTACTTAGTAAAAATGTCACAAAAACTATTTATTGATTTCTAGACTTTGAACAGAGAGAAAAACTCAACCATAGTTACTCAAAATGATAAACTTTTGTTTTAAAGAAGGTTACCAGCACCACTTATTTTAATCTCACCTAAAACAGTGGTAGATTTGAGAAAATATATGTGTTTAAACAACAACAAAAACAGCAAAGACATCCAGACAGTTCTGCATTGTCCAAAATTATTAGCATACACTCAACGCTTTTTACAAGATTCTAACTGCAGGAGTTTATTGAAATTTAGCCACAAGAGCATAAGTAGGGTCAAAAAGAAATGCTGGGTGATAAGCTTTGGCACATTACACTGGTTGAGACTCTTTATAGACTCATTAAGTTCTGCCATGGCTGGAAGCATACTACTAAAATTGATTTTGTAGCACAAGGATTTTCAATTATTGGAACTAAGAGCTCTGAATATGAAAAAGAGCCTTGAGCTCATTGTAGACTAAACAAAAGGGAAGGGAGTGTGGAGAATGTTGGCCTATGTGTTTAGTTTGACTGTAATCTATAATAACCAGATGGTATTACTTCAGTGGGAATCGCCTTAATGTCACACCATTTTAAAACCCATCCTATAATAGTAAAAGGGGTTTCATATGAACTTAAAATGCACATTCAAAGAAAAAAAAAACATATGCAAAACCTACATTTGTAGGGGGGAGAAATGCTAATTGGGTGAGAGACAGACTTATTTGCATTGCATGCTTTGGTTTCCAGCTCACTGGCAGCCTCAAATATCTATTACCATCCTCCAGCTGATTGCAAATTTAGGTCTGGTTTCCTTTCTGTATCTAAATATTAATAGTCTCCATTACATGAAAATTACTTTCATCTCCGACTCATATGGAGGGATTAGATTTTAATCAAGGCATTAAATATGACTTTCTATTCCTGCAGATGGGAGAAGATGGCAGGCAGTCAATTAGTATCATGCTCTGTTTGTGGTTACACAGTGAAGCCAGATAAGTTTTTGTTATCAGAGAGAGGTTGTTAGAGCATAAACAAAAGACAAAGTGACATCTGGGGATGAAGCCACATTATGATGGGCTTCTGTGGATTACAAGCGCATCTTAATAATTTTAATATTACTCCTTTTTTAAGCTTTGGAGGAAAAATAGAAACGTGGGCCTTTTCATGTTATTAAGCTCATAAAGCTTATTGATTTAAATTTTAACTATATCAATAAAAGTTTTAATTATGCCCATGTTTTTATACAATTAAATGCAGTGCAAAGTGCTTAGCAAATTAAAAACAGGATAATTAAACTTTGTATTCAGACAAACAGACGTATGCACATGCATACAAACCTGCACACACACATACACATGTACAATACCAGCCTATACACACTTCCCCTTTATATTTAATGGAAAAGCCCATTAATCCTCTGTTCAGCTAGCATGATACATATTTAAAAACAGTAACAGATACAGATACAACATCACAGTTTGTAGAACATCATGTTTGATGTGCTGCTGTAGCTCTATTTCAGGTACCAAGTACATCTCTGGTACACATTTAGCCAATAAAAGTAAGCAGTTCTAGTAACAACAGTGTTTCCATTTAGAGGATTTTTCTGCTCACCTTGAAAACATCAGTCCTTATATCCATGTGTTATCTCTCAAAATGGGCTGTCCATTTCACTCCAGCCATGTATTCCATCTCCTCCAAAGGAGATTAAATGAGATGAATGATCTCTCCGAGATATTCTGTGCATACCCTAGGGTTAGTTGGACACAGAAAGTCTCCAAGCTACTTCCAGGTGTGTCCAATAAAGCCTGATTGACTTGAAGGGATGTGTCAGGTTGTTTGAAAGACTATTTATTTTCTACCAGTGGACTTTGTAGTGAGTTGTGTGCTCTGTGGTTCAACATGGTTCAGCTAATGACTTTTATTTTTGTCCTCACTGCAAACTTTGCAACAGCAAGGCACCACTTCAGCAATAAAGCAAGCTGTTACCAACCTAAGCCCAGGAAACCTAACTTTGGAGTAAAGTAAGCTTCAATTTAGTTATATAAATTCTCCCATCTAAGCTAATGCTTAAAACAGCTTGTTGAAATGGTGTGGGGTTTTTTTTTGTTTGTTTTTCTCATTTGGCCTGGTGAATGTGCCTGACTTTATTTTTCTTTGTTAGCCATTGATTTTAGGGTTTCAGGATTAAACAATAATGGCTTTGTTGAAAATATGACTTAAGGGCTGTGTTGAAAATCTACAGTTGCCTTTGCTGTGTTTTCTGCTAGTTTTGTAACAGCCTATTTAATCATCATAACATCAGCCTAAATATCTGACAGGCTGTCGCTGTAAACCAGTTGCCTATAAATTTAACTGTCTCTTGAAGAACTTCACCCCGTCCTCATGAACTGCTGAACCTTGCTCAGCTGCCAAAGTCCTGGGACTGGAGGAATGTAAATGGCATAAACTATGTCAGTATAACTCGTAACCAGCACATCCCTCGGTACTGTGGTTCCTGCTGGGCACATGGCAGCACAAGTGCAATGGCAGGTTAGTGTATTTTTATTTAGTTGGGTCTCCTAAGACAAATTGTTTTGTTGGCAGCCTTAAACATCCCAGAAAATTTAAATTGTACTGTAAATATATAACCAGCATTACACAAGATAATGATGTCAGACTAAATTGATAGATTGTTGGCTTAACATTAATTTTGCAATAGATCACTAGTTTACTGTCTATATAACAGGAGCGTCCAAAGTTTGTCTGAGGGCTGTTATCCTGCAGGTTTTCACTGTATCACTGCTCTAACAAACTTGAATCCAGAACCAATGGTGGTCTGCATAATGACTCATTATTGAGGTGTGTGCTTGGTTTGGGGGGGGGGGGTTATCTCACACTGCAGCAACTGGCACTGGACATCCCTGCCATAGGAGGAAAAACTAGACAAGTCTGTATATTTGTGCTAAGGTTTTACTCGACACTTTTTTTTTTTTTTTTTTTAAGAACTAGACCTCGTGTGTATGTGTGGGTGGGTTTGTTACTTCTTTTTTTGTCTTGTAGATCGACTCAATATCAAACGAAGAGGACTCTGGCCATCTGCTTATCTGTCAGTTCAACATGTAATTGACTGTGCTCAATCTGGCACCTGTCATGGAGGAGACCACAAAGGAGTGTGGGAGTATGCCCACAGACATGGCATCCCAGATGAAACCTGTAACAACTACCAGGCAATTGACCAAAGTAAGTGTTGTGCATCCTAATCTTTTTTCGTATTTGAGCATTTTGATTTTTTTTTTCCCTTACTTTTCCAGAATGTGATCCCTTCAATGCATGTGGGACATGCACAACCTTTGATGAATGCAACTATGTGAAGAACTACACATTGTGGAGAGTGGGTGACTTTGGTACAGTTAGTGGAAGGGACAATATGATGGCAGAGATATTTACTGGAGGGCCAATCAGGTATTTTGTTAAATGGTGAAGTTCTTTAAACTCACTTGTTGGCTAACTTTTTATCCTCAGCCAGCTCAGACTTTACTGTATGAACTCTCTCCTCAGCTGTGGAATCATGGCCACAGAGAAACTTGATGACTACACTGGGGGCTTGTATACGGAGTATGTTGAGACTCCTTTCATTAACCACATTGTGTCAGTAGCAGGATGGGGAATTGAAAATGGCACTGAATTTTGGATTGTGCGTAACTCCTGGGGGGAGCCGTGGGTGAGTCATTGCATGGACCATAATGGTTTCAGCTTCTGAAAATGTGGCCTCTTAAAATACTGAATCTTTTTTTTTTTTTTTTTTTCTAAGGGTGAGAAGGGTTGGCTCAGGATTGTGACGAGTACCTACAAAGGAGGAAGTGGAAACCTATACAATCTTGCACTAGAAGAAGACTGCATGTATGGAGATATGATTGTGCCACTAACTTATGCATAAAGGTCACAGCCCAATGGAATATTAAGTCTGAAGGATACACTGTATTCACTCTCTTTCTTATATACTGAAAATATGTTCACACCTGATTTTACTTAATGCTTCAATAAAGCAAAACTAAACTTTCATATATTTCTGTTAATATGTACACACAATCTGGGGTGCAACAATTTCATCCTGACTTCAAAAGTGACTTATTACAATGTGGAAGCATATCTGTGCAGCATTGCCAATTTGGTGACTTTGGTGCTCTATTATGGTAACTTGACTTCAGTCATTTATTTGACCAATCACAGAATTGCATTATCTGCCCAATTCAACTTATTTATATAGCACCACTTTATGACTGTCATCTCTGGGTTCTTCATATCATATTGAGCCAATTCATCAAATAGCCTAGATAAGGGAACCCATAAGATTACATCAAATCCTGACTTCGATGCAATCTGCAGCTTGAGCAAGCATTGGGCAACAGTGGGAAGGAAAACTCATAAGAGGAAGGCAGAACCCGGCTCAGGGAGGGCAGCCATCCGCCTCAACTGACTGGAGAGGACAAGAATTAACAAGGATGTAGTCAGTGAATCATTATATAGATGATGGAAGTGCATAATTTCAGTGATATTCTAAAACAACTGTGAACCAAAAAAAATTAACATTTTTACATGTGGTTACTTGTGGGGATGTACCTCATTAAATCTAGTTACAGGGAAAATAAACAATTCTTAATTCCTGATTTAAAAACAAGTGTACATTTGTTTGGGGAAAAGTGTTTTCTTCTCTTCTCTCTCCACAACTGTACATTATACCTGCACTGTCATAACAATACCATTTGATTTGCTGCTTGTTAAAGCCAAAATGTCACCTTACACTGGAAATGTCCAAGTCTCTCCCTTGAATCAGTGCCACCTTCTACAGACGCCTCCTAACCACTTGGGACACCTAGCATTCTCTTGAATATCTAGGGGAGTAATTCCAGGAATTGAAAGTTGACACATCTTTTACTCTTAAAGTAAGATGAACCAATAAATTCTACCCCATAATGAGTAAAATATTGACTGAATGTTGGAGGCTGATGCTAAAAGGACTGGATCATGCAGTGGTATCTTTATATTTCTCTCACCTTGTCAAATTTACAGGTCATGATGGTAAATTCAACAATTTCTTATTGAGTACCAATGAGTGCTGTGTACCCTACAGATCTGTATTTTCAATCATTTGTGCATAGAACTGCAACCATGTGCCAAAAAAACCAGATCTTTGGGCAACCTTCCGTGTATTTGTACTTTAAGTATTTTATTAAGGTATGTGCTGCTACAGCTAATCTAAACGTTCTTTCCAAAGCCAAACATTAATTTAGACTGGTACAAGGTTTAGTTGCAATGTGAGCATGGAAGACATCAAACATGTATTATATTGAATAAACAGTTGTGATTGGCTCGGCACAAGTGAGGCCTGCTGGAAACTTGCTCGTACGAGAGTTGTGCCAAACACATTCTGCCAGAACAAATGAAACAGAAGCTTTCATATTCTCCCCAAGCAATGGAAAATTCAGGAATTTTGAACTTATTTGAAATTTTATGAGATACATCAACAGTCACAAGATTTCTTAAGACACTTTTATAAACTGCCATTTTTGTACATCACTGAGTCGGATAAACAGACTGACCTCCTTTATGAAATGAAATGCTTATTGGGTTCAGTTCTGCCATGCCTCTGCAGAAACATTCAGTTTAATCACCAGTTATCTGCAGCAGCACACAGAACACAATAGTATCATCTGAGTTTATGTGCAATTATAAGGAGCCCATTTTCTTGCTGTTCAGCTGGGGAACAAAAGAAAACTAAGCACTTACATATTTTGTTCAGGGGATGCAGCAACAATAAAAATGCTAACACACAAGCTGTGCTTTTCTGCTGATATGGAAATGTTTTCCATAAACTACAGTTTCCATTTAGCATCTCAGGAGAGAACAAAGGATAATCAAACCTTATGCAGTACTGTTGACTTGAAGCCTCTGAACCAAAGCAAACCTAAATGTTAAAAACTGTGGCATGTCCAAGTGGAGGCCCTCCATGAAAACAAATATTTAGCATAAATTTATTGCCCAGTGTTATACGATCATACACCCTCCAGCAATCTTTCATACAAAATTAAATTTGTGGTTTGATTAAATTTTCTGAATGCTCGCTCATTTGCATAAACACAAGCAGAGCTCTAATGGCTGCAAATGAAAACACATGGTAATCTCTTGTTCTAATTCAAAATAGTTTTTTTCCTGAAGTATGAAAACTGCAGGTTGCAAATGCATGTGCCATTTTCAAAGTGACTGATTCAGCATTCATCTTCATTACGGCAATCAATATGGTAAAATGTTTTTTTCAGCAATTCCTGCAAACCCATTATGTATTGTTTCAGTGATCAATATCTCACTCTGTAAATATGGAGATAATGGGAGGTGGTTGGTATATGAAAAGAGTTTTACTAAGCCCTTTTGGTTGTCCAGAGACCTATATTACAATGTTTTATAGAGTTGGAAAGAATTATTGCAAATAAAGTATTTTTCAGTAAGACACTGTAATGTTTTATTCATACTCTATTTGCAAGGACTCCACAAAAATCACACTGTCTTTGTGCTTTGTATAATCCCCCCCACCCCCCCAAACAAAGCAGACACACATCACAGAAACATGTGTTCATTGACTTAATCTGTTATTCATTCATTATTTCATTCGTTCATTTTCTAAACCACTTAGTCCAATTCAGTGTCACAGGGAAGTTGGAGCCTACCCCAGCAATTAGTAGGCAGCAGGCAGGATACGCCCTAGACAGGTCGCCAGTCCACCCCAGTTAATCCGTGTCACATGACATCAAAACTAATGTTAAATTCATGCTTTAAATAGCTACAAGTAAAAGAAGGGATTTAAGGTAATATCTTTGATATTCTTAATTGTTCACAGTAAAGGCTTTGTCAAATGGAAACAGTTGTCATATTTACCAAAAGGTGAGAAATCTTGCTCCCTTCTAGACCATGGGATGTTGATTAAAATTATTAAAAGACAAAGAAAATTTGCTCAACAATCCAATGCCATACAATTAATTTAAGTAAAATGTTTCGTCACGCTTAATGGAATTATATATATCCACTGAATTTTGCTAACTCATATACTGTAACTAATTAGCCCATGCAGGGAATATAATCTGATTATAAGCAAAGTGTTTTCTGTGGACACACACCATTTCCCAGTTGGTCTGTGTTTTTTCTCTTGTTAAAAACAAACCAAAAAAATACTTGCACCAGTCACTTAGCATGATTCCTAAATCAATTTATGGCTATAACCATCCCACTGATGTTTCACATCTTTCCTTGGCTAATCTAACTTTGTGTCCAATATCATCATGAAACCTTGAGGCACCCACAGAATTAGCTTTAGTTAATGGATGAGTATTAATCCCTCTTAGTCACAACAAAATTAAGGAATAATGTGGCCATGAATATTTCAGTTACACTGCAGCAACACGGGGATCTGCTCACGCAGTCTTCCCTGGCTTGCAGAAAAGGAATTGGAGATTGGATGCATTATTAATGCTTCATAATAAAATTCATATTTTCCACCAGTGAACAAGTGCTCTGAAGTGAAAATGCGATGAGCTGTCAATACAATTTCAGCCTAACTTGCTGAACACAGAAGAGAGAGAAATGGGCTCTAAAACATTGCAGCTCAATGAACCAAGTCCTTGCTCTGCTTTTATCATTTACACTGTAAAGCAGTGCATTCTTATAATATCCATTTAAAACAGCCATGATCCGTCCAAGTCAGTGAGTTCTTGCAGCCTCCCCCTGAAAGTTTTAATTAGAACACCAGTCACTTGTGTTATTATTGTTTCAAGAGGGCTGCTTCCAAATTCCTCAGCAGCCCACTACATCACAGGATCAGAGACCCACAGTGTTCAGGGAGACTGCCTCATGTTTGCTCTGGATTTTACCTCCAGTTTTACAAAAAAAAGTTACTCATGATGAAAAATGTGTTGCTAAAAGTTATATTTTAAATGATATTTCTAATGTTTTATCCATCCCTTTCCCAAGTGGAACAACTCTTTAGATACAGATATGAGGTCACAACATTGGCCAATAAATGTCACACCAGTTTAGGAAAGTCTGTGACCTTCATGTAAGGATTTGAAATTGCACTGAAAGAAAATACAGATTTTAAAGGATTTATTCCCCCAAATTTCCAAACATCAAAAAACTATTTTGAAGATTTGTGTTGTTTAAAGCAACAAAATGACACTAACATAGTAAAAATTAAGACAGAAAAATAGAAAATACTGCTCATCTTTCATTAAAAGTCTTTCTGCCGCTGCTCTTCCTGGATTGTCCACAGCAATAAGAACCCTGCTTTTCTAAAATGTCTTGCTTCTGTTTTCACATTTTGACCCCTGTGATCCCTAAACTTCTTTTACCTGTACTTCACTTTGTGATCTTGCTCAAAGAAACAGGTATATTGAAATCTGGACCAAGAGGGCTTTACAAAAGATGTTTTTTTTTTCTCTTCTCTGCTCCCAAAAAACATTTTTACAAGAAAATTTTCTGTTTACATGAAATTTCACAAGTGCTTGCAACTTTTATGGGTTATTTTTTAACTGTTTTGGTTTATTGATACCATACAGTTGTTTGAAATGAGAATATAATGCCAAAATAATGATTTTAAAGTACTATGTACTGTATGCTTAAGACATGTTGGGACACAATTTTCTTTTCAATCCCAGTGTTCTAGTCATGTTTAACAGGATTTTATTTTTCTATTTTAGGGTTGAAAAAACACACCTGGTTGTAGTGGCACATAATTAAGAGATTTAATTTACTTGTCAGTAATGTTGTCCTTTTCTTTTTTGTCATATATTTAGGAGTCATATATTTCGGAGTTCATAAGGGCCTGTTGATCTATATGAGCTGACCTGTAACTGCATGATACTGCCCCCTGTTGAAAACTAATCTCTGTGTTATGTTTACACTCGGAGCATGTGGAATAATGTGTTTCTGTGGATTTTGTGCCATGGCTAAGAGCACATGACAACAAATTTATATTATTTTTGTGTCAATAGCTTTGTGATATCAACTTTTCTCCAATAGGATACTTTTAGGGGAAAAAGTACATATTTTAAGAAGTTTTTTTTTACTACCCAAGAACTCTACAAAGTGCTGTGTCATTGTTTAAAAGAAAAGGCTTTTTGCCTTCCACAAATTCAGTTCAGTTTGTGATGTGATGAGGAGGAAGCAAAACAAAAGAAATAGAAAAACACACACTGCAGCAACTGTAAACCTCTTTACCTGGAAAAAAAATAGTAGAAACATGGAGATTTAGTTATTATGGTCTTAATAATTATGTTTTCACATCAAATGCCCTAAAACCTCTAACAGCGTATCTCCTTTAGGGAACAAAGGGTTATTTTCTCTTAGCACACAAAGGGTTAATAACGTGCGCGCGCCCCGGAGCTTCTGTTAACGGTGTTCATGCGTAAAGTTCCTGTTTAAGACAGTTGTAATGTTTTTTCTTTTAGTACAAATAGTGAACAAAGAGAGAAGCTGTGAATGAGAAATGCAGTAATTATCTGCAGTGCGATTCTCCAAACGAAATCGTTTCTTTGTGCATTTGAGCACATTGTTAAGTATTAAAAACCCCTTTTTTTCTAATAAAGTGTACTAACTGTGAACGTCATAACGATGACTGATACTGCCAAGAAGCGCCTCCCCAGCAGGAAAACAAATGTGTATAAATGTGGCTTTGAAGAGAAGGAGTTTGCTTTCACCCTGATCAGAAACTTGGGTCTGAAGGGGGAGTGCCCCTCCCTCCCTCCAGGTCCTTATAACCACAAAGCCTGTTTGCTGGACGCGCAAACAAAACGGGAACACTGGAGACTACATCGCTGTACATGAAGTATTCCTGGGGGCGAACTCTGGCTTTTCAGATCTTACGGATTACATTGGCTGTTTCGCCTTTTGACGGCAAGCAAACCTGCAGAAGTGGCCATGGATTTTCTCAATCACAACTATTTGAATGCGCGCAGCCCATATGACTATACTTTCAATTTCTGGAACGACTATCTCGGGCTGACGACGTTGGTTACGAAGAATAATAAGCTCAGCATGCCTCAAAATCCAAACTCCATCACCGAGTCTTTAAAAGCGACCCTGGGTTTGGACGATTCTCCGACGTGTCCGTGCGTCGGAGAGAGCGGGCACCTGGACTGTTGCTGCCCCTCCGGGAGCCCCCCACCGGCTTCGATCCTGGATTTGAAGGAACGTTTCTCCATCCTAAACCCCTTCCAAAATCAGCTCGGGGGGCAACTGCCGGAGCGGGAGGTGGGTTTTGGTGGGAACTTCGCGGGGTTCGACCTCTTTGGCATGGAGAAGAAGATGCGCAAACCCGCGTCCAGGAGCAAACAGGAGCCCAAAATCTGCGTCTTCTGCCGAAATAACGGAGCGCCCGAGGAGGTGTTTGGCTCCCACGTCCTGAAGACTCCAGATGGCAGGGTTGTGTGTCCAATTTTGAGGGCTTATACCTGTCCCCTGTGCAGTGCAAACGGGGACAATGCCCATACGATAAAATACTGTCCACTGTCAAAAGACCAGCCATCCCAGCGACCATTAAAGGGGGGGAGGGCTGTGGGCGGTAAGAGGATGAAAATATTTTAAAATAGACAAGATTATAAAGTAAATTAAATTGCACTGAACAATTTCCAGATGACTGTTTTGATTTCGGCTCTAGCCTTTATCCTAGTTTCATAAGCATAATTATTTTATCTTATTGTTTTCTCTCTAAGATCTTCTATATTTTTATAGTTCTTTTATCCACATAGACTACTTTTATGCTTTAAACATTGGATTTATTTTCCTTTCTAGTTTGTAGTCATTACAGAGTGTGCATATCAATACACATTTGTACCAATAATCACAAAGTCTGAATAAATCTGAACAAATGAAAAAAAAAAGAAAAATAAAGTAGCCTACTCTGGACTTATAGGGAAACAATGATATTTGGCAAAAAGGATGAATGTCATAGCCTATTTCTACCAAGTATTTTTGTATGGTGAGCTAAGCTCGCTGCGATTTTCTTTCACGTCTTAGAAAACCAAAGTCATGTTTGCCATTAAAGAAGCTCAAGAATGTGTCATTAATGAATACTTGTGTGCATCTGACTGGGGAGGAAGTCTTTGATCCCCCCTCTGCCTGCCTGAAAACACCACAACATATTTTCCAACTTGCTTTAAAAGTTGACATTCAATCTGAGAGGCAGGAAGAAAAAAGGAAAAAAGCAGACAATGTGGCCTCTGTTTGGGGCTCATATTCTCTAGGGAACATTATAATCAATTGTTGCCATGCCAAGCGCCAGTTTCCAATGTGTGTGATGAGATTCTTTTTTAACCTCATAAAACTATTCTGAATTTTTATGTTTACATTCCTAAATGAGGGTGACACACTGGATTTCTTTTCTATGTCAGGTCTCTTTTTCTTCAAGGTGTCTTATTGTTTTGGTAAGCCCTGACAATGTTCACCAGAGTTTCACGGTGCAGATCTGCTCTGCATTGTGAAGTGAAGTGCATCCCGTTTAACTTTCACTCGTTTGGAGTGACAAAATAGCAGATGAATGTTAGCATACTACACGTTGACCCGTTTTTTTCTTTTCTGATGAATCCCAAAAAGGATGCAAAAATGTTTGAATGTATGATTGAAAGTGTCACTTGCAGGACTGCACATTTCTGACAGTTTTGTTTACCAAAGGAATACAATTGCATTGAAAAAAAGACAAAAGATTTGCTGTACTGTAAATAAAGCTACGTTTATTCAGTATTTTAACATTACAAGTGACTTCAGAGGGTGCTACCTCAACACGATTTTGTACTTACATGTAAAATGTCAACAGCAGTTTATTGATATAGTGCTGCCATTTATAATAAGGGTTTTGATAGTATTTTTGATCTTTGTATAACATAATTGTATTTTCATTTTGCTGCATTTAACATAATGAAAAGTTTCCAAGAAGCTATAAGCATTGCTCACCAAAAGGTGATTATGTGTAAATAGTGAATATACCCATACTTTTTAAAGTTTTGTTGTCTAATGTTGCATTGAGAGTGTGCAGGAGAGTGGATAATGAAAAAGACTGACAACAATTGCCACTTTTAACAGAGGTTTTTGATTAAATGAATAAGAGAAAAAGAAACACTGTTGAACTTTGTTATTTATATTTTACCATATTTTACTGTATGCTGCTGTGCAGAATAACATGAATTCATTAGAGAAATAAAAATGTATCAAGTATTTGCAGCTAAGGGTTTTTGTTCTTTTGTGTGTGGCTTAATTAACGCCTGACTAATGGATTGCATAAAGATCTTTTTAAACATGGACTATATGTCATTTAAAAGACTGGCTGATTAAATCAAGCAGGAGAGTTAACTTAAACCAAAATAGCTATCAGTTAATGACTCCCTCACTTAGAGACACTCTGAAGAACATGTTAAACCCTGTGTGTGCCACATTCGGCAGAAAAACACTTCCCTTTTAACCTTTGGTTAAACTCAAACTGATCTGTTGCCCCTGTATCTTAAAAGTTCTGTCTCCATAAAACAAACACAGTACCACACAGTTGTTCTTTGTTGTTTAGGGAGGTCTGCCCACACAGGAATGTCTTGGCTTCTGCCTCACCATTCAAACAGATCATGTTTGCACTGAAGTGGATTGAATAGCCGGCCCTCCCGGCCTTCTCCGCCTGCCATCTGTGGAATGGCTGCTGCAGACATATTATTGGGTTCCAAAACAGGCAGGAAGCTTTGCTGTTGTTACTTGTTGTTTTCTTATAAAAAAATCAGACTTCTACAACACAGCCATGCAGCTGTGAATGCTTTTGTCTTACTGCAGCAGATTGGTTTGTTACAGGGTTTCATAAATGAAGAGTGAAACAAAAAGGGAAAAAACATGATTTGCTGTTTCCAGTTTGTCCCACAAATGGCACAATCATCGTAGTTACTGCTGATTCTGAGCATTCAGTACAAAACTACATCAAGACAACTGCCCATACATTAGCCTGAAGCATTGTGCTGTTGTCATCTGTACCTTGGCAGCATTCCCTCCCTCCCCTTTGCGCTCCCCTTTCCTCAGTTCCCCCTCCCTGTTCTCCCTCTTCTGTCTTCATGTATCTCTCTAGCTGAGGCTCTGGCATTAAAAATGGATGACTACTAAGTGCAACAGGGATTTATCTCTGTGAGAACAGTAGTGAAAAAGCCTGCAGGGCTAGCATTTCAGGCAAATACAGTCAGCTAACAGGTCTTATTCCCATTACACCTCAGCTTCCATTAGCTGTCTTGGATACTGGGCCTGTATAATCTAGTTAGTTGCACCATTTATGAGATATGTATCTTTCATGATTCTGTTGTATGTTTTAGCTGGATGGGTTTTATGTAATATAAAATTTGTTTGCACAACAAATCTGCAGAGCAGCAAAGTTTAACCACTACATTTCTGTAAAGGGGACAAAAAAGGGTAAACCTTTTATTTAACAAGCAGTATTACTGGTCAGGTGTTGACTTGGAGTGGTTATCACTAACTGGATCAGGTGATTTAACTCATGCCCAGCAGCAGTGGTTAGTCATTTCTGTTAATTTGATTTATTGGATTCATTAACCTTCAGTGCTCCTCACTACACTGGAACATTTCCCATTTAAAGTGCTGCAGTGTACATTAGATCAGTGTTTCTCAACCTTTTTGTCTTTTTTGTATCATGGCAGTTAGATAGGCTCAAATCCATCTTCATCTTGCACTGATGAATGAATGGAACTGCTTAATTCATTAATTGTGTGGATAATAAATTGGGTGAGGTTGAGGCTGAGTTATGTTGCCATAGACTTGACTTGTCCCACGATGCACTAGCACTTCCTTTTAATCTTTCTGTTCATTTTATTCCATGTAGAATAATAGGAAAATGTTGGCATTATACATTTATTTCTCCTCTTTCTGAAAGTCTTCCTGGATAAAAGTTGCAGTACACGTTGATCTATTTTTCCTTTCCTCTCAACCCAACTGGTCGAGGCCAAAATGGTCAGAGCCCTGTAGTGTCACAGGATGACTAGTTAGGTTTTCATCATATGGATGAGTTGAGTAACCTAACAGATTTACATGGAATGCCCACAAAGTCTGCACTACCGGTAAGGATGTTATCACCCAACTGAATGTGCATTATCAGAAGGTTATCAGCCAATTTGGATGGGTCAGTAGGGCCCTAATGTGCCCTCTAGTAGGTCAGTGTTAACATCTATACCTTTAGCTGAACAGCAGCATTGATACAAGAACAAACAACATGGCAGATAGCAAATCTATTTTCAGTGGAAACTGCTGTGCTTTAAGACAGATTGTGCATTTATGCAAATTATTTGTGATACACAGCAAAAGTTTAAGTCATGAATAATGTTATTCTACTAATGTCTATCATAGGCTTTTTCATTTTCTTCCGTTGATATTATTAAAGACTTTACCTTTCCCCATGCACCTCTTCCAACTCGATCTGGGTGGGAACCCTCTGTGTTCATATATTTCATTGCACCAGTAGTCTGAGGTGTTCTCCAGAAAGCTGTCCCAGTGCAACTTCTGGAAAAACCTCACCAAAGAAGTGCTGAAGAGGCCTCCGAACTAAATCTCACCACGTTTCCATGATAAAGTACAATACAGGCTGAACAGTCATAATTGAGATATGTTTACTGCCAGATTATGGAGGTAAAAATGTGTGTATTGTGTGGATATTATTAAGACAATGATGATGAGTTATGATAAGCTCATGATAAGTTCACACACGTATGAAAAAGCACCTCGTCTGTCCAAGTTAATCCTTATTCAGACAAAGTGTTGCTCAGATTTAAATCATCACACAGGTGACTGTCCCTTATTAAGGTTTCACTACAGGCTCTGCATTAATCTAACACTAACAATAACCAACACTATACTGTAAGGTCATTCATCTTCATGTGCCCTAAATGTATACAATGCAATCCAATGCAATTTTTGATTGCATTGGATTATTTGGAGTCATAAAACCCTCTGTGATTTTTTTTTTATTATTTCAGTACTTAGTCATTTGTCAACTTTTTAAAAAAAATATTAGAAAAACATCACCAATAATTAAAAAGATAATGTAATACATTTGAATATCATCACTGTACCTGACGTTTTTCCACTAGTTTTGCTCTTCAGATGCTCACAGTGAGCTCAGTTCATTTCTAACACACAGAGTTTGATTGAAATGAAAAACACTTCTTGGGCTTTTTGTTAATACAGCTGTCTCCACACTATGCTGCATTATGATTATTACTCAGTGCACACTAGATGATAGAGATAAATGACTGAACAGAAGCCCTAGCCACACCTTGCTCTCACTTAGGTCATCCTATATAGCAGAAGGAATCCATCACTTGTGTCCTACTCAGGTGTCTCTAAATAACTCTCTTTAAAATTTGGGGGCGGATATGTGGCACCAAATCATCACCGGGCCATGATGAGAAGGCTAAAGATGGTATCCTCTTTACCTCGTGCAGTGGAATGACTTTCATGCTTGGCTGCTGTCCAATTTTATCTCCAGGAGTTGCTAGGCGACAGGAACATCCTCACTGCAAGTGTATTCTGGGAAATGATGGGACCAATAAATGAATTCTCTGTAACTTATTATCTGCCTTCAGCACTGTGATAATATTGCTCAATGAGATGGAAGGATGCCATGTAAATGGACCATCTTAGTACTGCAACGCTAAATGTGTTTAATCAGTAAACATGCTCTGTGGCAACCATGATGTTGTGCTGTCTGAATTAATATATTCTCAAAGTCACATTGCCTGCAAAGATTAACTAATGCTCTAGAGTAGCTTTGTCTTTATCACCTACCAAGATGGATCTACTTTCATCATTCTCAGTGATGGATACACCAAACTGTCATTGACTAATAATGCTACTCTTTAGTTGATTTTTTCTAAATCATCTCTTAGCTGTCTTCAAATGTAACACATAATGTGTGCTGAACAACAAAACTGGCTTGTTCGTTGCAAGATTTCTTGCAGACACATATTGCATATTTTAATCAATAGTACATTTCATCTTGGTAATCATGGCTTAGAAGAATAGAATACTTTGAGGAAAAGCACAAAAACCGAACTGTTTATGCATGGCTTATGTATGGTAGGCTTGGTTATCTATTTCAATTTATTAAATACTATATTGAGAAAAGAAATGATCATATGGAAAAGTTGCAAATGATAGAAAACCTATAGCAAATTATTTTTGTTGTCAGGGATATGACAAAATAAGCAATGGAAAAGCGAAACACTGAAATCATTTTCTTTTTGCGATACAAGGGCTGCAGACCATTTTCATGCTCAATACAAATGTCTTCCTGTTATCTGCAAAGTGTCATTTGATGGAGCCAAAGTGGTGTAATAACAGCACATTAAAACAATATAATGCATCTGATGATATGATTCCTTTTTAGCTTCTTAAGCCTTCAATCGTATCTGGATAAATCATTCAGAGCGGTCAGAGTCATTCCTTTATTTTACCTTTTAACATCAGGTACCATTGTGATGATGTGCTATTGTGCTATATTTATCAGTTCGTATCAGAGCTGCTGTATGACAGCGCTGGCTATGGTTACGTGATGTTTTTTTTATTTTTTTTTGGAATTAATTTTTATTGAAATAATTAAAGTACTTTTCTTTAATTTTACATGGAAATAATAATTCCAAATTCAAATTGAGGTTCAACTGTAAACACATTTGTTCTTCTTTTCTTAATTCTGCTTTATATCTGGTAGTTAGTGAAGGTTCTGAGTGGAAGGAGTGTGTGGCTGTGTTTCAATACCATAGTGCACTGGAATGTAGTGTGTAGCACGCACTGCACACTATGTAGTGCGTACTATCAAGTGTAAGTGCTCTCTCAAATGGAATACTGGACTTTGGGCATTTGCCGGTAGTGACGGCAAGTCACCTATTATTTTGTCAAAATTATTATTTTGTGTCCACTACACGGCTAAAAACTGCTAACATTTACGTATAATAACTGTACCGGATTGGTTTCCGCAGTCTCAACCAATCGATTGGATCTATGAGTTATTGTAAGCGTAAAATTAGATATGTAGCAAGCTGCGGAATCTGCAAGCGTTTAAGGTTTTAATGTATAGAGGATGTGCAGCTGATGTCACTGAGTCACTTAACTTTTGTTTTCCATCCAGTCCATCTGTGGTGATTTCTTGCTCCACATTCGGGTGTTGATCAGCCCGTTGTTCTACAGATTCCCGGTGTCATGTGGTGAGATAAATAGATTGCAGCTGTGAGAGGAGAGGACTGGGAACCAGCGTTACCAGCAGATTATGCAGTCGATACTTTATATCAAACTATTTATGTACAGAATAACGCCCAACGAGGTAGTCTATTAATTACTTCAAATCGGCACATCGAAGAACATTATTCTACCACGGTCACCAAAGAAATAAACATTAAATATATATCAATACATCAAAATTTTTTAAACCGTTAAATTTGTTAGTTTTTCCACAAGAAGTGGCTGAATGGATTATTTATTACCAGTCATTGTGACGCGTTGCCAAGCTAACCTGCAGCTCAGTCGCCAGCAGCTGTTAACGTATGTTCTGAGTTTCAGTTTCTTTGTGTTGTGGTTTCACAAATACTATGAAATAAAATATAATGTAACTGGGCACTGTGGGTTTATTTCTAGTCATAGATTTTACATTCTGGCTGATACCAGAGACGGATATTGAGCGCTTAGTGATAGATTGACGTAAACTTACCCGAGACATTATGAGATAGTTTCTGTTGGGTACTATCCACTGATACTTGCTGTATGAGTGTGTTTATACTTAATCCATGCTTTATCCTGTGTGTATATGCTACGCGCTCAGTGGTTATCCCTGGACGCATGCCGTCCAAACTGACAAAGTCATCAACCAAAAACACGTGACTGCACGTCCTCCATACATCATACATACATCAAACAACATGAGCATGCTACTTCACTTTTTTCCAGCAGCTGAGGAGGAGAAGGAATGCAGAGTACACGAGACAGGAGGCAGAAAACTACATGTGCATCATCGCGACAAAACAAGGTAAAGAGCATGTGCAGAATGACGAATTAACTTAAGAGGACTGAAGATTTACATGGCAAAGGAATAAATTAGTACATATTTAAATGAGAATAAGCCAGCCACTTACTTCAGAATTCAGTTTTCTTCAGACTTGTCATTTTTATTTGGAAATATATGTTTACATGTAATATTTTATCTGTTTAAAGCAGTTTAACCTTTATTCAGAATTAAAACTCTTATGTAAACATAGCCATTGGGAAGGCAATATCTGGAGCATATTAGATTGTTGACTCAAACACTATTTGTAAATAACACAAATAAAATGAAAATAAATCTCTTGCAGATAATATTACATTAGGTGATTTAAAAGAATGCTAGTAAAAAGATTCAAGCTGACAATATTTATATAGAGTGTAACTAAAGCTACAAACAAGTATGTGGTTCAAGGGCTGAGCTGCTTTTAAGGAAACAGTACAAATGCTCGCTATCTGAATATTAATATTATTTTATGCTTCAACAGTGATAGCTATATTTCATTAGTTCTATGTCACTGGTGACTTTGGACTAATTCCAGTAGACAGTTCATATACACTCATGAAACTGTATTGAGAAATGAGCTGATCACACTGCAAAGGAAACTTAATAACCTGTCCAGCTTACTTAATAGCAATGGGTTTTGATTAGATCCTTTCTGAAATTTCAATTATGGCATCAACGCTATAATCTGACCTGAGATGGAAAAGTTGTTATTGCAGAGTCCAACCAATGGCCAGTCCAGCACTGTTGACTGACAGTTCATTAAAACCATGTTCATCATTATGGGTCTTTATACACTATGAATAATGAAGTGTACACAGTGTTGTAAAAGGTATGCGTATTTTGTAGTACCTTTTATTTACCATAGGGTACAATAAACCGCTAATAATAAAAAAGAAATTAATAAAACAATGCCAAAACCATTTTTGTTGTTTTTTTCTTAAAATGGCAAAACAAATCCTGCAGCAAATAACTGGCAAGCTGCCTAATAGTGAAGCTAAATGTGGTATCCTCTTCACTCAATGGAATGATTTTCAGGCCCAGCTTCTGTTCAATTTTATCTCAAGGAGTTGCTAAGCGACAGGAACATCGTGATTGCATGTGTAGTTTGAAAATGATGTTGCCTTTTTATAAATTTTGAAACTATGTGAGTTATTATCGGCCTATGACACTGTTGTGATGTGGGTCAATGAAAATGAAGAATGCTCTACAAATGGGCCATTAGGTCATTTAGCTGAATCATGTCAGTATTTGCTTTGTTCTGCCTA
Organism: Pseudomugil gertrudae; assembly: GCA_037177535.1. NCBI lineage: Eukaryota > Metazoa > Chordata > Actinopteri > Atheriniformes > Pseudomugilidae > Pseudomugil > Pseudomugil gertrudae. Next base: position 8,096,087 of record JBAMHV010000007.1, on the reverse strand, counting down.
CAGACAAGACCCAGACATATTGGGTTGAATCTTTCTGCTCTGCTACTCAAAGTAGAAAATTAGATTCAGGTCCTTATGTCCATTATTAGGTCCTCCCTCTCTGATGCCCCCCCC
>JBAMHV010000007.1:8063663-8088074 GCA_037177535.1 Pseudomugil gertrudae | reverse complement strand
GATGGTGCTTCCAGACAGCAGACTGGAGTGTCCTCTGTGGTCCTCATGGAGATGACATCAACAGATTGACTGAGTGTATGATGGATTATATGAACTCCTGTGTGGACGGCACCATCCTGGCAAGAACAGTGAAGAACCTTCATTTACTATTTTTTGTATTTACAAAACTACTACAACTCAAATTTCCCTCTGGGATCAATCAGGAATTTTCATTTCATTTCATAACCTAAGGTGACACAAATAAAAAGAAAGATACACTGATAAAAATGTTATGCATATAAAAAGCAATAGTATGGATATGAAGATATTGCACGAATAGAAAATATTCTCTTAGTAATAGTGAATAAATAGGTTCACATTATCACTAAGTGATTGTTCGGGTCTATGGGACAGTCAAAACTCAATATATCCACCCCATAACCAAATCATTTGTCTTGTTTACTTTTAAATCTTTGATCTTTCCAGTGGAATTACTGTCTGTGATTTGAAGATACTGATGACACCTTTATCATTTTAGGAAAGTTTAAAGAAAGTTGTAATTTCACTCATGGACACAAGGTGTCAGCAAGGTCTTTGCAAAAAACATAATTTCAGAGATGTTTGTTTTTCCACAGTTATTAAAATGAAAGATTTTACATACAAACACACAATCACATCAGTTTGTTAAATCTGGTATTCATTATTTCCATATTATAAATGCTTTTTTCATGTGTTTAAAAAGCAAAACATGTTTTTTGTTTGGCTTTGTAATAAAAACACATTTCACAGGGCAAATTCACGTCTTTGGTTTAATGTGATAAAAATGTATTTGTTGAAAACTGCCTGATAAAAACAAAGGAGGATTCACTTATGTGATGAAGCCTGAGCTAAAATTTGTTCTGACTGCACTTTTTGATTGTTTTAGAAAATAAATAGTCTCTATAACAGTACATTTTTATTTTCAATTTTCTCTTAGTCTATATTTAGTTGAGAACTTGAATAATTTTGGTTTAATCAATGCAAATTTAACAAATACTTGGTATGTTTAAAGTTCCGTGAAAGTATTAATTAGGATTAGAGATGAATAACTCAATGAAGTGACACATTATAAAAACACTCCATTGCTGATGTACATCGTGCGATAAAGATGACAACATTTTCCTTGTGTACATTAATACAGTTTTATCTTTAATAAACATTTTCTTATCTGTTATGAGATTATAAGATAATTCTGTTTAAGCACATTAAAGATTTCTGTTGTATGCAGGTTTGTGTACGTGTAGCAGAAATAGGGTAAACATTACACAAGCTCAACCCAACCATGAAACTTCTGACAGTGTGTTGCATTAGACACCAAGAAACATTGTTGACTTAGCAACTAAATAAATTTGAACAACATACAATAAAATGTGAACTTGTTAATGACCTATTCCTATTCAAACCATCTGTTCCCTTCTGTTTTCCTCACTTAACTTGCTTGACTTAACCCACGATAGCCATGGGGATTCATATCATTTCCAAAGGAATTCAGCCATTCACAGCTTCTAAAATGTCCACCTACCTCTAAATAAAAGCAGTTTTTATAGCCCTTCTCTGTCTCTCTCTATCTCTCTCTATCTCACACACAAACACACACAAACACACACCCTTCAATGAATGTTAATGCAATATGGTTGCAGCCTGGCCATGGGTGGGTACCAACTTGTTTCCAAACACTTAATTCAATTTGTCATCACCATTCAGAGAGGCTCAAGTGGTCTAATTTGTGTTAATGAGGGGTAATAAAGTCATAGCCCCCTATATTACTGCCAGGGGGTTGGAAGCAAGTATGTGGTAAGAGTGTGTGTGTGTGTGTGTGTAGTGACGGGGGTTGTAGGTATGGTATAGACTTGCCTTGGTCCCAAGTGACTTGCCTGGCTGTTCTTGTGATGTGCCGTCCATCAGGACACTGCCCCCCTCCTTTCTCTCTATTGTACCCCTAATTAGATAGCTTTTGTTGGGTTAATGCCGCTGCCATCTGCTTGGCCGTCCAGGAGGTGTCAGCCACAAGGGTGAGGTGAGAGGGGGACAGTGAAGGAAAGGGTTTTGGTTGTGGGGAAGGCTCTTCTCCTCCCTCCTCCCTCCTAACTGCCCTCCACACATTCAATACCTCTGGCTAGAGCTATCTTCCCTCTTTGGCTGACACCACAAGGACCCTTTCACACTTGAAGGAATTAGTGAAAGATTGATGTCTTCTTCTTGCTATCAATGTGAGAGGGCGTAGCAAGTCAACGGTGAGACAGCCTGCCCACAGCCATCATCTTGCTCTCCCCATGCAGGCTGCAGGAGTGAAGGCTTCAGCAGACAGATAAAATGTCAGTTTTAAAGGTTATGAGTTGTAGATTTAAATGGTTTAATAGTAAAATAGCCAATAAGAGAAAACTGTGGTCAGACTGAATATCTGCCAGGTGTCTGAGAGAGTAAATGAGTAGCAGATGGTTCTGAATATATACTATAACTGCCAATGCTGTATTTGCAGTGTTGGGTAATAAATATGAGTTTAAATGCAATGCTGCTGAAATATCTTTATCTCATCTTTATCTCAAAAACATGTTTGCAAACTGGCACCATATATAATTTGTTCGTCATTTAAAAACTGTAAAAGAAAAAATAAATAAAAAAAGTTTTGTATGGAATTGACAGAATCAAACACATTGGAAAATATATCCATCCATCCATGTTCCATACTGCTTCATCCAGTTCAGGGTCTGTGGGAAGCTGAAGCCTATCTCAGCCTCCCTCTCTCTCTCTTTCTCCTATATATTTATTTACATAAATAAGTAAAATCACTATAAAGAAGCAAAGTTTTTCACTATTTACTTAAATATGTATCTCAATTTCTTGGATAACTGAATTGTGCTTGAAGGTATCCATTCATACCAAATGTATGAGCTTCAGAGCATGAGAGGCATAAACTGACCTTCTACCACCTTGTAACTTCCTTTATAGTAAGTAAAGTGGTCACAGTGTGCCTAACAAAGAGGAGATATTTTTAATAGACAGCATATTCTACATTTCTTCTTCCATTCACAAAAATCCCCACAGTGATAACTTTCTTGCTCCTTAATTGTTATTTAACAGTATGTTGTCTAGGCAGTCAGCTTACAGCTATAGACTGTAAAAATAGTGCCTTTTTTAGTCATTTGCCATATAAGGAGGTGTAGACACTCACGAGTTAATCTTTTCATGCTGTAATAGAAACAATGGGGACAAATTTACAAGCAAACCACAAATAAGACCAAAAAGCTGTACATGACATATTTTGTTAGTGACATACATCTTGTCAGTTAGAGTGTTTGTTTTGTTAATAATGTTTGTGTAAGGCACTGTGAATGTGCAAACGTGTGAAGGGGGGTTAAAATTCTGTAGCTGACGTCTCAAGTCATCCTGCCCTTCTCTTTCAAGCAGAGTACAACCCTTATGTGACCCTGAGCAGTTGGTTGACTGCACCTCCTTCACGCCTCTTTCATCCCACCCAGACCAACATCGTCCATCTGCCCCCGACAGACAGGGACACATTCTGCTGTGTCCACTGGGACAAACAGTGATGTTTACATGTAAGGATACTGGTGAGAATTTACAAAGTATGCAATGCTGTTGGACCAGTTAAAAAAAAGTAATAAATTAACTTGATAAGTTACATAAGTTGATAAATTACATTTCGTAGACTAGCAGGACTGTTTAGGAAATCCACTAAACACGCTAGATACCACAGTGGACTATTACAATAAAGAAACAATCACCTTCCATTATGTTACAGCGATCCCAATATATTCTCAAGGAAATTACCACATACCAAACATGCTTTGAAGAGCTTAATTCCTGCCACATTTTTTACACCAACACGTTTTTCCTTTTGAAAAGCATAGAATACCAAGGATGTCTACCGAATGCAATCAGCTCTGAAATGTATTATTTTAGCTGTGAAAGTTTTTCTTGGAATTACAAACTGTGCATAACTTCAGAACAGCGTGAGCCTAAATTCCCTAATCCCAAAAGTCAAACTTTATTAAAGCATTTAATTCATCTTCCAATGTCCAGTCAAGCTTTTTCTCTCTCTCAGCCATATGTTGAAAATACACTTCGTGTAATGGCCTTATTAAAAGGGAGGAGGTTTCCAAGCATGCTGGCCCGTGTCTCTGTTAGCAAAATTAGGCCTGAATGAAATCAGAGATGATTAAGGAACGTATTAGTTCTTGTCATGTTCTTGTGGGTGATATAATAAACATAACCTTTAAATAATTCCAACCAGCAGGGCGGCAATCACACAAACAATTGAACTTCCCTGAATAAAGATACCAACATTACAGTACCTTGGCAGATTGGCTCGTTGTTATTTAAAACCTGCACATATTGTTCCAAAAGCATTAGGCAAAACTTCTGCACCATAAAAATATTTTCATGGCTAAAAATGGTATTTTTTTTTTGTATAAACAATGTAGTTTTTTTAATGCAAACTCTATTAAGACCCATGTATGGTAAATGTACACAGGCATTAAAAAAAAAACAGAAAAAACAAACCTGTGTGGTATAAAGTTAAACAATTAAACAACATTTCTATCATCAGTAATTCATTATATTATTTAAAAATTTTGATTTTACAAAGAAACAGTGGATAAAAGGATGAAAGATGTTCAGGTTTTAGGCCTCTTACATGTTAAACACAGTTCTAGAAAACTGCAGGTCTGCTGAACTTCTCAGTGGTTTTAAATAAAGATGAGAAACTTTTCTAAAAGATAAGAAAGTGAGTTTAGAGAACTGACCAATCACTTTGGGCCTTTTTCGACCAGGTTGGTTCCCGTTCTAGTTCGGAGCCAGAGTCAGATTAGGCACCGATTATTTGGTTTTCCACCGCCTGAGCAACGGCTCTTGGTTCTCAAAACTGGTTCAATCCAGGCACCACCTCGTTGCTGGGCCAGAGTTGAGAACCGGTTCATGCAGCTTGCATCCGCAGCTGGGGCTGGGCTACCTGGCCAAAATAATAGCATTGAAACATGGACCCACATCTTAATAAAAACAAATAAATGGCCTCTAAGAACAAGCAGAATATGTCTGAGGAGGAACCTCAGTGTTTCCTGGCTTTATTGTCACATGTGGAGATTCAAAGTAAATTAAACAGGAAATAGGATCAGAAATAGGATCGGGAAAATGCGTGTTGCTTTTGGATCGTTACCTGATCTATGAAATCTATTTAAGCATTTATTATATGTTGAGCAGCTGATCAAGGCACCGTTTGTAGCTGCGAACGTCTCTCACTGCGGCCGTCTCTCACTGCGGTATATGCCCGCTGTGGAACCCGCGGCCGTCTCGATCAGCTTGATCAGCTGCTCAGCATATGATAAAAATCATATGCTTCTGAGGTATTAATTCTGGGAATTCCAAGCCAATCAGCCAATCAAAGCTTGGCTGTGTGTTCACCTGTAAGTTCTGGTTAACTACTAGTTACTAAGTTGTTCTGCAGTGATTAAGCAAATTTGATATACCTTATTGTAAAGTGTTACATACTGTTACATGTATGTGTTACACACAAGTGTTACAGAATATTAGGAATCTTCTAATATAAATCTTTTGTATGTTCTGGAGCTAATGAAATCAGTTCCATTAGCTCCAGAACTTACAAAAGTTTTCTTTTGTTTGTGTTTAAGATAAGGTGATTATTTCAGCACCATGTCACAAATCGACTGACCAGTTCTATGTAGTCAGCACCTTATCTGTCACTGACCCTCCCCACAACTGCAGGGTCATCACAGCATTTCCCTTTCAGTCTCACAAACTGTTGTCTATCAGATAGTCTTAAATTCAATGGTTGAAGAGGTATCCACCATCAAGTTTCTCATATAAGAGGAGGCGAAACTGCATTTGAAGCACTTTAGAAAACAAAAATATTCCCATAATGGTGACTGGTTTGTCCATATGTGAGTGGATCCAATAAGCAGGTAACCCAAGTCAGTAATGATCATAATCAAACTGAATAGTAATAACTTCAGTATTTTAGTGACCCCAGCATAAGTCTTTCAAAGACTTTTAGGATGTGGGATGTTAGGATAAATGGTCTGTAGTCATGTTGTACTCATGGTTGGAATTGTGCAGGTACTGGAACAAGGTTTGATGTTTTCCACAACACTGCCATATTGTCCTCACTCAGGATAATGATGAAAAGCTGCTGATAAGACAAACACGGTTTGTGCAGAGTATCAGAACCCAGGACTGCAGCCTAGTTCTGGCTGCGTTTCTCCAGTTGCTTCTTCACCTGACTGCAAGAGACTAGGGCGGGAAGAATCATTAAGTGAATTTTAAGTAGTGATTTATTTGGTTTGGAGGCATTATTGTCAATTGAACATGAAGTCAGAAATGTAAATGACTTGAAAACTTTATTTCACCACCTTATGAGACATAATTTCAATTCTTGCTTTATTCAAAGTGACACTTTTTGTACATGCAATTCTTAATTTTAAAAGATTATGCTTGATCAACAATGACATATGTTTGTTGTTTAAAAAGTATCTAGTTGAAAGGAGTCTTTTTAAGTCTTTGTAAGTAATTTTAGAGCCTTATTTCTGACATTAACAGGAAAATGTTGGTTTGGTGCCAAAAAAAACCACATCATGAACAAATGTTGTTTATTTGTTAAACATTTTACAAGATGCCCAAGTATCACAGACTCAATCCAATACCCATTACACACCACACTAGTGAACCACTACACCCTGAGATAGTTGAGGGTGAAGTCAGATTGAGACTTCATTCTTTAGCGGACATACACACTCACACACATCATCATCATCTTCAGGCCTTTCTGCTCTTGTGCCATTTGCAGGGTTAAAATAAATGTTACAGCTGAACCATATTGTGCCCTCCCTCCTCTCTCCATATCCTTTATTCACAGGCGCGTAATTGGTAGTCAATTTGAGCTCCCCCTTTGCCTATTGTGGGCACATTTTGCTCTGACAGAGTGCGGAAGATTAATGGCTACGAGCAGCCAAGGGAGGCTCGCCTCAGCAAGCATGAGCGCCCTAAATTCATTACACCAATTTCCCCCTGTCCTGCGCTCCCCTACTTGCACCCGCAAGAGAGGAAAAAAAAAAGGGAGGTGGGCTGGGGGGGGTCAGCAAGAACGAAAAAGGATAAAGGGAAAATAGTCAGATTGTTGTGGTGAAAGAGAGACAGAAGTGAAGAAACAAAGGATTAAAGAGATGGTTGTGATGTTTCCGAGGTCACACGCACAGTCTGGCACTGAGCAGTCAAAGCAGAGCTGATTTGTTTTGGAGCAGAATGTCTGTGTTTAACTTTCAGTCTGGGTTGACAGCTCAAGTAGTTACATGGACGGTGAAGGCATCATTTCACCTTCTACAATTACTCACATTGTTAGATACATATTGTTTCTCTCCACCTTGTCACTGTTTTGTATTTTTAAACAAATGTTAGATGGCTAAACAAGATGGCTTTAGCTGATAATCCACCTGCTAATTCCTGCTACATTTAATAAAAGAAAAAGAAACTAAAGTCAAAGGCTGAAGATGCAATCACATGTAAAAACATGGTTTTAAAAAATATATAGAAACTAGCTTAAAATGCAAATACAGGTTTTAAAGCTTCATGCTGTTTTTGTATCTCAAGAGCTTCTGCATCAACATCTTACTTAGATGGGCGTAACAGCTCTATGCATGAGCCAAGTATTTCACAAGCTTCCATGGCACATTTAGATCACTGTCATTAGCCACGGGTGAGTTGGCATCGAAGCCTGAATGGCTCGGATAGGCAGGAAACACCTTGAACTTGGGAATGATAAGGATGACCTGTCCCCATTTACTTGGGCCAGCCCATAATTGAAATGATTTATTTCTCCTGTCAAAGTCAAAGAGAATGCCCCCTCGCTCCTCCTCTGCATTCCTTTTGCTGTTTTTTCCTCTTGTCTGCAGTTTCCTCTGTCTGCTTAAACCAAAATAAAACAGGGATTTATATGTGTGCACAAATGTGCATCTTAATTATGTGCACATTTATTTCTGTGTGCGTGTGTGTGTGTTTGTATGTGCTCAAGAATGCCTGTGTGCTTGCAGCTTTCTGGCCTCAACAACCTATCAACACAGCCATGTGCATGAGTGTCAGATGCTCAGTACCCCCCCAGCAATGGCATCATGCCCCAAGGACTTGCACAGACCAATGGCCTCCGGGAGTCCAGCTCGGCCCCAGCTTCTGTAGCTCCACAATGAAGCTGTCTGTCACATGTCAACTGCTCCTTGCTTTGCTACCCCACTAAGCCAAAAACACCCAACACCCTTATGGTTCTGACAATTTCTGTCTGCTGTTGAGACTTCAAGTAGATTGAGCTTTTGTTGAATTTTCAACACATGTTCTGTGGAGGCTCGTGATGAGCATCCTTATCTGAAGGCTGTTTGAAATAGTCGTGGATGTCTGTAGAATATAAATGTTGAAATCATTTCTGGTAAAATTAAACTGAAACTAAATGTGTTATATGCTATATTTGAAAAAAAGTCAACACGCTGCCCACACTAAAGGAAGAGTAAGGCATTATTAAAAATGTCATCATGTATTAAACTCATATGTAAAATCTTTATGTGAGTAAGACAGTAAAAAATAAATATAAAGCTGGGCTCACGTGCCAATTGGGAAAAAGGAAAAAGTCTATTGTTTTTTTTTAAAAATTATATTTTATGTTATAATGATGTTTGGATGTTTCTCTAAATGCCTGAAAATATCATGACTCATGCTGCACCACCCTGTTAATTCTGTGTTATTTGACTGTATTTTTTTTATTGGTTTTAATATATCTGTCACTGTGAGAATTTTTGTTTAATCACTTCGAATTGTACACCAGTAAACCTGGTAGAGTCTAGTACTGGGTTTGTGGTTGGCGTACAACTAAATTAGAAGCGCTCGATTTCTCTCACTACTTTGTATTCCTGGGAAGGAACCATGTGAATTGAATAATCATGGCAATAGTTTCACTTGTATTTTTTTATTTTTTGCTTTTTTTCTTTTAGCAGTTTTGCCTTTGATTTGCTTCATTGAAATTATTTACATCAAATCTGGAAATCTGAAAATGAGACTTTTAGGAAGTTCAATAACATCAGTGTCAATCTGGTTATTTTTGATAGTGATTTAGTCTGGCTTTTAGTGAGCCAATGTTCTTTTTGTCCTTTTCTTTTTATTTTAGCTTTAAATTTATGGTATTCCTAAGAAGTGGAAATTGTATCCAGCTTAAAGTAAACATTAAGAGGAAATGTTGAGAAATTGAGAAAATAAAGTAAAGCTTCAATTTATAGTATATCCTTTTGCACTGAAGGTTTGTCAGTGTCCAAAAGTAAATAAACATAAAAATAACAAAATAAATTTATGGCTACAATGATTTTGACTTGTTTCAATTTTTTTACTTGATTGTCAAATAATCATAGAAACAAAAGAAAACAAAGGCACAGTATTACAGTATTATCATAAAGTATTATGATATACAGTATTATCACAGTTATTACGATACCATAATTCCATTGTCATGTTAGTTGATGTTCAAACTTTCTTCATAAATAAGCTTTAACTTGGAGAACGTGTTTGATGGTGAGTAGTCCATCATCACTTCAGTGAGCACAAATACAGCTGTGTTCACATTAATTATCCCTTTTGAAATTTTAGAAATTCAGAGGCCCTGAGACTATGTAACCACAAATTACCATGTGTATTTTTCCCTGTGCTAAAGTGGAAAGTTTCATGTGTGTGTGAAAATGTTTCTTTGTAACTGCAGAAAAGTTCTTTGTTTTAACAAAGTTAAATGTTTCATGTTCAAAGGGAAAGAATAGGCAAAATATTATTGTTAATAATTGCTTTTATTTTTGCATTCACTGTGGATAAAACTAAAACAAACAAACAACAACAGCATAAAACCCAATTTAGTTTAACTTTACTCTTGAGTTAGATACTATGTTACACTTTAAGGTTTCATTGGTCAGTATTAAGTAGTGAAAAACAGAGACAACTCCTCTAAACCATTTACAAATGAGAAGTTAACAAGAATTAGAGATAGCAACACATCACCATCCTTCAGATGACCTCCCACTTCCAGGGTACAACAAACGCATCATGGCTTGTTGTAGTTGAGTGGAGATAAAGAAGGCTGGATATTTATATAACTGGGCTTGTGACATAACTTTTCTGCATTATCTGAAGTGCTAACTAAATTGGCTCACCAAATGTTTTTGTAGACCTAGCTCCAAAGTACCAATGTTCTATTCCATCAGAGCATTTGAAGGAATTTATTCCCCTTATACAAGATTATCAAATTAACAGAATATGCAAATTAAAAGACTATATTTATGGAGAGAACATGTAAACGCCACAGAAAGGTCCCAGTTTAGACTTGAACCAGGAACTTCCTTGTTGTGAGGCAACCGTGCTAACCAACACACACCACCAAGCAAATGAAAATTTCCCTATCAAATATGCTTAAATATGGCATCACATTCAATCAAGGAATGCCCATTAAACTTGACGACCTCATGCTCAGCTCAAGTTTACATTTACATCTGGTGTAACTTTAAACGTAATTGTCTTATGAGCAATTTTATGTACAGTATGTTTGTATTTTATATAAACTGACTGCACACATGAAAATATCCCATTTTATTCAAACTGTTTTGTCCTTCTGCAGTTAAAGGCTTTCAGCAGAATAAAATTGGTTTCTGATTATTTTATTGAGTCAAGGCTTTTAGGATAGTGAATTTGTGAAGAGCCCAGGATTAAGATTTTGATTCCCAGGCTAAATTTGCTTGTTCTAGCCTTCAAAGCTCTTGGCAGATTAACACAGCAACACGGCTGTGTGTTTTGGCTTGCTGTGTAATTTATGTACCCTGTCTGGCTCATGGTTTCATTCTGCACCTGTTCAAAGACTACAATAAGCACTCTTTCAGTGCTAGGGCCATGTTATAGAGAAGGTGACTGTGGAAGTAAGCGCACAAGTTAAATTTTTTTTAAGTGCGCACACAGTTTTTTTCATTTTATTTTCTTGTTCAAAAAATGATGAAAAGGGTTAAAGGCCTTGGGGGCCACCTTTAGGTCAACCAATAAATCGGTAAAGGTGAGATAGATTCATAGATAGGAAGACATCATAAAAGGTCTCTATAGTAGTAATGAAGACAAGATGTACAGGGTAGTTTCTCTGCTGCTTGCAGCTCTTTCAAGATCAATTCTCACCAAGTTTGCAAGGTTCCACTTAGCAACTTTTTTCACAGAGACCCCGAATCGGAAGATACTGCAAATGTTTTGCATTACCATCAGAGATCACTGGAGTTGAGAACCATGGGTGAGTGGGAGACAGCTGCGGGCTGTGAGCTTTACTGTGAGCAATATGGCCAAAACACCATTGGGTGTTGCAATGGTTAACAGCAAGCGATCATAAAGATGTCACAAGAGAACTTCAGGAGACACAAAGTCTCAATTTCAGCCAAGGTGCTGCCAGCCAGATGTGGAGGCACTGAGCAGCAACTGGAACACAACCTGCCCGTCCTTCATGCTAAATCTGAAGCTAACAGGCAGAACCTTTGAGAGCTTTTGAAGTTGGCGCCAAGAGGTGTCAAAAACCTTAACGACCTGCAATTTATTACAACACCATCCAGCTAAGAGTAAGAGGTCAAAGTTTGTCCGGTAAAATATCTCTTCATCCCCTTGGTCCTCTGTGTTTTTTCAGTTTTCTCTTCTTTTCCTGCACCTGCTGAACACCAACTTCATATGACCTTAAACAATCTGCTGCTGAGTTTTTTGTTGTTGTTTTTAAATTGCTATTGGCTTATGTGCTTCTAGCTGAACAATAGATGTGATTCTGGTCCCTTATTCAATCCGTGGCTCATTCACTCACTCAATATTCAGTTCAAAATGGGATATCAAAATATAAATAACCTGAGTGTTTTTCATTACTCTTTTATAAATCCAAAACAAAAAAACTATAATCAGGCTGTTTTTGCACTTTTGATTTGAATTTAAGATTAGAAGAACTAAAACTGGAACAACAATGCAAGGACAGAAACTGACTAATATTTTTAGGGTTTCGTCACCTGGAAGCTGCTGCAGATTCTCTTGGTCTTTGTTGTTGGGGGCCCCTTGCCCTCTCTCAGCTGGCCTCCATGCACTGCACTCTCTATGACTACATTTCCATTACAGTTTTACGCAAAATAAAAGCCATACTTATAAAGTTTTGACAAAACTGTTTTGATTTGCAGGTGTTTCCATTGAACAGTATTTAGCTCCAAAGCCACAGTTCTTGTAAAATCTTGTCTGCTGGATGAGCTTTTATGAGAATTGTGGCTCAACGTAGCATTATTTTGGGTTTTTCTACTTATTGCGGAAAATTTGCCAGTGTTTTTTATAAAACCATTCTTTCTCATTTCTCTTTTGAATTCATTGTAAAAATCTACGTTATCCAGTCATTTATTACATACCATGTCATCTTAACTGCCATGACCTACTGAAAAAAGTATTTCCATGACACTTTTGCAATGAACTTTTATATGGAAATGTCTGAAAAACCACCTCATGAGACATTTTTGAATGATTTATTGATTGATAATTGAGTAATTTTTCAAAATAAAGATGTTTTCTATTTCCAGATTTTTATTTAAGCTTTGCTCCATTCTAGGGGTAATGTAAACGCAGCTTATGTCAGTGGTGCTTGGATTTTAGGGTAGCTGCTGCTGCATCAGGAGACTTACCACCTGAAGAATAAACATCCAAAAGCAGCTTGTGTTTTTATTAAGAACTGTGGAGATCCACATAACCACTAAAGTGTCTCAAACTAAGGAGGATGAATTCAAAGTGTTGTCAAAAACAAAAAAAAATGTTTATAAAGTAAATTTGGGATGTTTTTTCAGGATGGTTATAATGGATGTGTTGATGCAATGAGCTCAATATGTGGAATTGATGTTTTTTTTCATGTAGAAACAAAGTTGTTACTAATGTCAGATTGAACATCTGAATTTTGAAATAAAAAATAATAATTTGGGACATAAAAAAGCTTTGTCACAGCAGCAAACAGAAACTACTTTATTCTTCTGAATAATGAAGATTCTGGCAGCTTTTGAGCCTGACGTGTAAGGGGAAAGGGGACGGCCGCAAGATGACCCATTTGATTTATCACACAACTAAACGTTTCGGACATTCATATCCACCTGCTCTGTGGCCACTGCCAAGAAAACAAGAGATCATTTATAAGGGCTGATTGTGTACAGAGCATGATGGAAGAATCTGGAAAACATGTTACGCACCACTCCTGGGGGTGGTGGCGCAACACATTTTGTAAGCATTCCTCTGCATTGGACAATACATAAAGCAGGAAACAGCATCATCGTCTAACAACTTAAATTTAAAAATCAATTTCTGTGGATGTGTCATTTTTATAGTATATTTTTTTTTCAAAAAAAATCTTCTGAATAAAAGTAAAAAACATTCTGTTGTTGGATTTTGATTTTTAACAGAATAGTGAAAACAAGCTGTCAAATTATGCACATTTTCATGTTTTAAGTGTTTTGGTATGGTGAGAGGTCTCCGCAGTTATTCATTAAAAAGGGACATTTTGATCAAATTTGATGCTAGTAATTTGTAAGCTTAAACCTAAATATTTGAACAAACTTGCCTGTATTTCATATTGTAATGCTAAGCCTTAAGCAAGTAGCCAAAAATCTGTAAAACGGTGATGAAATGGTGACTGAATTTGTATGAAAAAGGCAGATGAATCCAAAATTTCTCTTGGATTCTGAAGTAACTAAGACATCACATAAGATACAATTCACCTCTCGCATCCAGATGATGACTTTTTCATTGAAATCACAATAAATGAATAGAAGTATTTTAATAATCCCAAATGAGATTGATTTACTCTCTCAAACACGCCATTGCATGACAAGAAGGTAACAATTCTGCTCCCTCAGTCAATATGTTGTGTTTTTGGTAATGACGTAACATCCTCATTGCCTTTAGTGTCAGGATTTCCAGTGTAAAAATATTTCCTGGTGGTATAAGAGATTCGTGGCACAACACCGCTGCCACATTCTGTCTGGTTCAGGCCAGCTGTGGCTACACATACAGGTTACAATCACCAAGTATGAATGTGAAGTGAATAAACAATGGATTCACTGTGAAACGCGGGTGCCTTAAAAATGTCAGTCTCATCTATTATTATAATACCATTGAATATGTGATGAAAAAAAAAACAAAAAAATTGAATGAGTTGACTCCATTTAATTATGGGGCAGCTGTAGCTCAGGTGGAAGAGCTCTTTTGACAGGAAGGTTGGGAGTTCAATTCCAGGTTTCCCCTGACTACATGTTGAAGTGCCCTTGGGAAAGACATAAGACTGGAAAAGCACTATTAAGTATGAGTATGAGTCCATTTACCATTTACTCAGGTAACGTTTGTGGGACTATATAGTGTTTTGTTGTGAGACAGGGTTTCTTTATGATAGAACAGCAACTGTTGTGGAAAAATAAAGTCTGATGTATATCAGCGATTACAGGACACGTTTAGACCAAAGAGGGCATTTGTAGCTTAAGTTAATTCTAATTACCAGAATCTGCAGGCAACAAGGTATACTTTATGAATGGTTGATAAAATGCCAGTGCCATTCAGAAGATTGAAAAGAAGGCTTATCCTAGTTGTGTATGTGATAACACATGCGATTGTCAGCATATACATCTGTTATCACACCATTTATTGTTTGTTCTGCTCAACATGTCTCAAGAAGAGAAAAAAGAAAAGAGAAACCCTTTGAGTTGATGTTGAGTGAATGTACTGTTTGACCTGAGAGTGACTTAGGTAACAGCAGATGGCCTAATAAATGAATAAATAAAAAATCATGTGAAACAAAGCATATGGACTGGAAATGCCTCATCCCAAGCGGGATTCCCCAGCCTTTTATTGAAGCAAGTGTGCAGCGGCAGTATTTAACTGAAACAAAATGTGAGCAAATTTGTACCCATAAACGTGAAATTACTTTTGTTCATTTTAAACCCACCCTGTCTTTTCACTTCAGCCAAGTAAGCCTCTGTGGCTTTACACAGTCGTGTGCAAAGAAAACAGAGTGATGTATATGCAGAGAGATGTGGAAGAAGGAGGGGATAAATGAAATCAAAGAATATCTCTGGCATGGAGATTTACAACTCTAGAAAAATGTTCCACTGCTGCTTGAGCAGAAGCAGCAGCAGTAAGTGTTTTGAACCCGAGGTTCTGACAGCACAGGAAGGGTGGCAGGGCAATGGGGAAAGGAGAGTTCCTCAAAGTAGCTTTACAACTCTTGTTATCAGGTCTTAATAAATCAATAAAAATCCCACTTAAGGGAGGCTACAATATTTCATTATTCAGCTGTTGTGGATAATTCCAAGTTTTTTGGTCCACCTAAAGTTTCAGACAGTAAAAGTCATGATACTTCATTTTTTATAGATGTGCAGGCTGACGTATAGCAGGTGTGGGGTTTTGATGTTTTAGGAGTCTAAACCTTCGGGAATAACCTTATGGAGAACTTCACAGCTCCCAGTTGAATAAGGAAATTATAGCACAGTTACTCCATTATTCACCAGGTAGCATTATTTAATCTGTTAAATTAAGCACCAGCAAATTAAGCACCAGTGTTCAATGTTTTCAGTGTTGCATAATACAATAAGCAGGAAAAAGCGCATCGGTTAATTTGACATGTTTCATTTTGAAGAGCAAAGAATGGCATTCATACATGTTAATCAAAATTCTGCAGAGCCTTTGTTGTTATTTTATGTTGGAAGTATTTAGTAGTAATACACAATGGTATGTACTGTATGTGTCTTTATACAGTTTGCTGATTATGTATGTGAATTAGCTCTTTGATGAGCAGAACTATTTAGACAAAATTGAGGATTTTCCCCCCATTTGGCCAATAAAACAGATGGAACGCATCAATGGGACTTTATGGAACATTTAGGTTTATTTTCCTTCAACACAGTGACATCATTTCTTGATTTTTTTTACATTCTTTGGTCAAAAGAACACATGGCAACAACTCTACCCCACCTTAACACTGCCTTTTGGTCTACCTTTTCTATTATCTGAAGTAGTCAATAACATTTGGTGTGTTTTATTATTGTATAAAAAATTAGACTTTAATCAGTTTTGCATGTTGCACATTTAAATTGATTCTTTATTTTTATAATTCAATATTTTCTCCTGGGGTTTTCTTTTTTTGAACCCTTAACTCTGATTTTAACAGCTATTGAAAACAATTTATTTAAAAGATAAATGAAAATATATAAAATTTATTTAGTTGGCAATGACTTAAAGTACTTTGGTAAACTTAGCTTGACCCTAATGAAGGCTAGTTCATTATTTATCTTATATCCTTTTAGTTCTCTGCGTTCTCTGCTGGTTCAAAATTGTCTCTTGTCCCTTGCATTGTCAATTTCTTCCGCTTTTACTAATCAAGCCCACATACAGTACATAGTGCACTTATCATGTGCAGTTATCAATATTTACATATTAAAATCAGCAGACTTTGCTAAATACATTCAAAATATTACTATAATTGAAAAGTATGTTGTCAAAGACAGAAAGAAACAAAAGACTATATGTTTGATGAATGTTTCCTAATGCTATTTGAGCACAATTATCAAGTGTGATCCAGACAGTGGTTATAACAGCTATGACAAATTTTTCAGTTCAACATCATTCACAATAAATATTTCCAATGCAGCTCCAAAATGCAACTTATTTTGAAAGTCTTAATTCCTTCCTGCCCTATGATGGAAATTGCCTTGGAGTAAAAGCCTGCACCAGAATTGTCCCCACAATGGCCAGACTGTCTTGTCCTATTCTTATTTGATCACATATTTACTCACTGGTGGACACCAGTGGTGAGGGATCTATCAGGTCTTTTTGGTCTGTGGAACTCTGGAGGCAGCTGACCGGTATCGACAAGCTAAGCGGAATGCTTCAGTGGTTGCCGAAGCAGAAATTCAGGCATGGGAGGAGTTCAGTAAGGCTATGGAGAATGACTATCTCTGGCGTTGAGGTCACCGAGGTGCTTTAAAAGCTCATCGGTGATGGATGAGATCCACCCAGAGTTTCTTAAGAGTCTGGATGTTGTGAGGCTGTCCTGGTTAACACACCTTTGCAGCATTGGTAAAGTCTATTCAGGGGTCCTGGAGAGGAGGGTCGGTCAGTCTAGTCACCCATTAGTTATGCAGTCGTGGACATCGTAATCCACTGAGCACTTTCTTTTACCCTCTGCTCCTTATCTTCCTTGTATTAATATACAACTGTACTGACATCATTAACCTATTTTTCCCTTTTTTGCAGGTCTTCCTGGATAAAAGCTGCAGTGTATGTTAAGTAGTTCAAGGTGGTACAGAAACCTTATGTACATTCCTGTTATCCCCCATTGCAGCAATTTCGTGAGGCTTTTAAGTTTAAAACAAAAGAGGTCCACCAACTGACCCGTGGGGGACTCCACAAGTCATGGCTGCTTCTTCAGATTATTAGTTGCTAATTTGTTTTTTTTTTTTCATAGTTTTTCTTTTTTACCTTTGAGACCACTGTGGCTCTCTGCAGATGTTGTAACAGTTGTATCTCGACAAACTTCCACACTTACTGCTTTGTGTTTTGTAACACTTTTCCATATCAGGTTCTGGAAATTCACATCACAAATATGCTTCAGTTTGTCCTCATAATTGCCCCATTTCCAATAGAAAAATGAAAACTTACCCAGTAAATAATTAGCTGTCTGGCTATCTGTTTTTTTTTCTTATTTTTTTGCTATTAACGTTTAATATAGTAATATAGTTTTTTAAATGTATACATCAAATCAGTAAGCACAATTTCTCTGTTTGTTTGCTTCTTGCTTTATAGTGTATTTAGCTGAAGCAAATTTAGTTTGAAGCAAAGGAAATAGCATATGCAGCCAGTAATGATTACATGGATAGTTTTTTATTTAAAAAAACACATAAAAACATAATTGCAAAATCTAATAATAAGCAAACCGGTGGGAAAGATATCTTTATATACTTCATTTATAAAATGTCTTAGTATCTGATACAGGGCTGTTTTTGTATAATTTAACTTTGAAATACTGCATGTTGATGTGATAAGACGTACTGTGAAGACACTGCACAAAATTACTGGAATATAGGAATTGGAAGCGGTTGCCATGCTAGCCTCTCATGCCTCTCACACTTCACGCCTGGCACAGCGGGGGAGGTTCCTGGATGGCACTGTAGCCCATATGGCCAATCACTCAAGCAGGACCGAAGGGTTTTTCAAAAGGACCCGGCAGCAACTTGACGCGAGACTGTCTCCACAGGGGTCAGCGGTCGTCTGGGCAGGAGAGGCCAATCTCCTGCTGGCCTTTGAGAGACAGACATATTAATTCTTGAGCTGTAACCCTCCCTCTGCACTCCCTCCACCCACTCACACTACCATTACCCCTTTCCATGTATAGCAGTCAGAGCAACCATAGTCTGCTAACAGGCCAAGGCCCATGACCTTGGGAGCTGGACAAACAAATTAACAGTGTGACACAAGATAAAGTCAACTAACCAGGTCTTTATTTACGACTTTAGCTTTAAGCATTCACAAATTTTTCACATTGTTCATATTGATATAAGCAAGTCTTCAGACTTAATATTATTTTCTCTTTTGTTTTCTTTTTTGTGTCAAAAGAGCAACCAGTTTAATCTTTGCAAATGTGTCTTTCTTTCAGTTTTTTTGTTTTTTTTTTTGTTTTGACCCACAGCTGAATGTCACAGTGACCTCTTGTTAACATGGCCACGCAAGAATATCAAACAGCAACAAGGTTGTAGCACGACATTATAGAAATGATCTATAAAGTCTTAAAACCTTTTGAAAATGTTTTTTCTCCACAAACTACAATTGTGCAAATAATTATATTAGTAATAATAATACTGATAATAACGACAACAATAATAATTTGTATTATTAATATTATTATTATTGTTTTTGTTTTTGGTGTTTTAGCTTTTTAAAATGAAAATTTTTTTTAAATAGCTTGTTTGGTGACATTTCCACAGTAGTTCATTTATTTGTTTGTTTTTTTTTTTTAACACAGACATGTATTTATAATCTATATAAAATATTGGTATTCCCCAAAATCAGCAAACTCAGGAAATCTGCAAAGAAGCAAACAAATACAAAAAAATGGTTTCATCAACACTACAATAAAATTACACTGACCATTCAAGTAGAGCTATGAAATTAGAAAAACACAAGTGACCTATTTTTAAGGTATTGTGAGGAAACCATGGTTTAAATGCCTTTTGTAATATTGCTTGGTTTTTTTTGTTATGTTTGTTTTTTGTTGTTGCACATGTGAAACATTTCTCAGGCTTTGGAGGATCAAAAAATGAACCCTATGACAATTTAAGGGTGTGGCTAAAGATTTAATTTTTCAGTCTCAAGATGCCGTTTAAAAGTCCATGACATTATCCACAGTGACAAAACCTCACATCTGCACAGATTTCAGCTGTTAGAGTCATTCAGACTGTGGGCGCTGGCCTTGGGTTACCACTGAACTGTAGAGGGCAAATGGAATGTTAGAAAAAATAACCAATGACATCATGACTACTTATAAAATTAAGAACTTTAAGCAACAATAATAATTTCTTATTGCTAATCATTTTTTTGAGAAGATTATGACATTTTATTATCATTCAAATGGAAATCAAACATATTGAACAATCTTTCTGCCTATGCAATTTGAAGCATTGATGAATCAGTAGCTGACTTTTTCTCAATTCACACATTCTGACAGCGCATTTTACAAGATTTACAAGATTTTACAAGAATAACACGGTTCATGGCAAATATGTTGTTTACTCAGATGTCAGGATCTGCCACACATGGAATAAAACCTGGTGTTATCTGAATGAAAGCCAAACCTGGCCAGACCAATGACGTTTTTTCCAAACATGTTCTTAACAGGAATAATTTGCTATAGATTTAATTTTCCCCACAAATCCTTGCCAACTAAATAGGAAGATATTTTATTAATTAATTTTTTTAAAGTTCAATAAGCACATTTTATTTTCTTAGTCATAATGCATTGATTAGCTGCTGGCATTTTTTTTTATATTTACATGTTTTGGGGCTCTGAGTATCTTCTTGAATTGCATTCAGGTAGAAACTTTTGTCAAACAACATTTTATGATGCATTGCACTGTAATCTTTGTAAATCTGAGTCTTAATACTTTTAGCTTTATATAGTTTCTTCTAACATCTAAGCAAGTTTTCTCTGGAGGACATTTGGTTAAAAAAACAGGGGGAATCTCCCAGCTGGGATCAATATAGTTATGTATTCTGGAAGAGCTAACAACCACAGCGCAGTAAGCAATGCGTCTCCACTGCTAAACATGGCACTGGACTCAGCTCTGTTGTGAGCATTCCCCTTCCGCTCTCTTCTTTCAGCTGCTCTGTCGCTCAGCACGCCCTCCTTTCGGGGTGATCATGAATCATGGAAATTGATTATGCTGCCATATCTCAAATCCCCCTGCCCAGGGCTTGACCGCAAAGTGTGTGACTGCAGGTCGGTCAAGCCTGCTTAAGGGATGCACTGCTAGCTGCCCTGGAGAAGGGCCAGTCAGCCAAACTGCCCTTTCAGGGTCACGCAGCCAGCTACTGTAGCAAATGGAAGATCACTCACACTGGCAGGATGGAATGAAGATGTCTTTCTTAAAATATCAGTCTAGCCATTATGCTCCGGGTTGTTTTCTACCCTTCCAACTCTTCGTCACTGCTTTCCTTGTGTCATCTGTCTTTATCAGTGCTGGTAACCTCTATGCTATGCTAATAGCCTCATCTCAAGCAACAGATCATTCCTCGCTTGTATAACATCTTGAAGTTTTAAATAACTTTGCCTCATCACATATGTGAGGTAATCAAAACAGATTCATAGAAAGAAAAACAAGAACACTAACTTCTACTTCTCTGCTTTCTCCTCTATTTACTCCTTAAAATAAGTTCAGTTACCAAATAAACGTCATAAAGCCAAAGTTTTAAAATGAAAACAATGATATTTCCTTCCTGAGAACTATAATGTAAAACATGCATTACGGACTTTACACAAACATTTACACGTCTTTTATATTATCGACTTGTACATAAGATTGTTTTCTTCTTCTGGCCTTTGTCTCTGTAAAACAAAGTAAAGTATTCTCTATCATTCATTGACTGAAATCCAACTCTTTTTAGGAGCCTTTGCTTAACTTCCTAATGTTTGTAGTTTATCATGTCAACATTACTTTTCAGCTGCCTCTGGTGCACCTTTGCCTTTAACCCAGAGTTTCCAGCAACTCCCCTTAATGATTTCTGCAGATTGTTGTTCTTTTTTATTGTGATGATAAATCTGCTGTAACAAGCTGAAAACGCTCATAAATCTGAAGCTGAGCTCACGTTGCAATGGGCCAATGTTGCTATGGTGACGCATCAATCCTTTTAAGTGCAGAAGCAAGTTCTATAAAAGTGGTGAGTGTCTGTGACACTGTTACTGTTGTTATTGTGGGATCCCCATCGAAGTGTTTTTTAAACCACACAGACTGAAGGGCCACTTAACCCCACACAGACCTGTCAGCAAATAGGCCTTTTGTAAGGTACAAGCTAGTTCCTTTTATATTGAATTATTCACATTAGGATATGTATGTTTTTTCTACTATTTATTTGGGCAGGAACTGTATTAGGAAATACAAGTTTTCTGGATTTCTCACAGTCTGTGAAAGCGATGCTTCACATTTATTCGTAAAGATACATTATCATATTTTATCATTGTCTTTTTGGTGACAGTGTCTTTGTGGTTTCAGAACTTGTTAAATGTTTATGAAAAGTTCAATCAAATATCAGTCATGGCCTGAATGTAACTTTTGGACAGCCTAGTGGGTCTTCTTCCTGTTTACATTTAATTTTGCATGCATTCTGTGCATTAATTGCTTATGATTAGAGTCTACAATGCCTTACAGACACGGGTGGCAAACAGCCAGCAGTTAGCAGTGTTGGGAAAGAAAATTAACAAATGAAACTTTTCATTTTGTACTTGACTACAATACAGGGGGAAAAAAATACAATGCCGGAAATCAATCAAAAATAGCTAAAAAAAAATTTACTTGCAAAAAGAAAGAGACCAAACCAAAGCCAACATGGGAACAGATGTTTCTGATGGCTAGAATCTGAGAGTGTGTGAAGTGTGAAGTTAGGTGGTTCTTCCATGTTATCCCCACAGAGGTATCCTGGCAGAGGCAGACAAAAAAAAAGCTTTGAGTGTTTATTCACACCTGTTACAGCTAAACTATACTGGCCCTTTGTTATATTAAATATGTACTCTTTTCTATTTTTTATTAATACTAAAATCTATTAATACTTTTTTATTTTTCCAATGTTTTCTTTCTAGGATCTGTGCTGTCAGAACAGCAGACAGTCTACAAAGTACATTATTGAGACCAGGTGATGGGGTAAAAATGTGTGGAAAGAGTTCTTATAATACAAGAATATTCATGTAACTGTGGATACAATGCTACATTATGCTTTTGATTTGGACTTATGCTGTATCCCTCTTGTTTTTATTGTGTGTTTATACATATTTCCCTGGTATAAGAAGTTAAAAGCTGCACTGATTAGAAATATTTTACACAAATGACCCATGAATCAGTAAAACACATTGATAATAAATCCTCAGGACAATTGAATAATATTCATTATTCTGCATTCTGTATTTTCTAACCAAGTTATGTCTAAGTAGATTGCATTGGGTTTAGATTCAACTTCATTTGCCACTGCTGACAGAAAACAGACCAATCCTGTGTACGTAGATCAAAGACAAACATTCAGTCTTCATTTGGTCTACTGCTCAATGTTCTTGAATCTTCCAGCCGCAGCATCTATCTGATTGTGTGCACTCCCAACAAGGTGTCCCATGAAAGACCCAGGGCCAGTGCTGATAGATGCATCTCACGCTCAAACCTCAGCTGATCCCAGGTGAAATACTAACTTGCTCATTTTTCTTTTCAGGGAAAGTTCATTTCTCACCATATTAATGAATGCCAGTTGTTTTAGTGTTTCACAGTTAGGGACTTTATTTGACTAAAACTTTGCCAGACACTTTATGTGTGTTGACTGTTACTATATGTTAGACTTTTAGATGCAAACCTTACCAAGCATGCCTTAATCAAATGGCTCAACTCCCTCATCCACATGTCATTCAGCTCTTCAGAGGCCTGGTAACGAGCCGTTCATTTGATTCAGGTGTGTTGGAGAAGGGCAGCATCTAAAAGATGCAGGATAATAGATCTTGAGGAATGAACTTGTGCACTCCTGCTTTATAAAAGTTGTTGCCATAAACTTGGTTTATTCAAATCCAGGCCTTGAAGGCCACTGCCCTGCTAGTTGTAGACATTCCCCTACTCTCAGACAGCTGGTTGAAGTGAAAAGGATATCCTCCACAGCTTGTCTTCAAGTTCTCTACAAGCTTGTTAATGACACAATAACCTAAGCCAGGTGAGGGCAGCGGGTCTTTGTAAAAGCTTGTGATACACTGTATGCAGTATATACACAGAGAGTTGTTTATGCACTTTATTCTTTTAACTGTAGAAAAACAGTTAAAGGATGTCAAATGGGGGCTGCCGTCTTACACTGGTAACACAGTTAACTATAGCATTGCATTGATTTGGCCAATTTTTAGTATGTCAGCGAAGATCAACTTGATCCAGGATTGGATTAGCCTGGTCATACTAATGTAATTTATTAGTTTCTTTGAATCCACTTGTCGGGTTGATTTGTACAGATTGATTCAGAGGGAACCAGAGGGTGAAAAACACTGGAGCAACCTCCTATATGTGTCTGAATCATCGTTACAACAACCTGTTGGAGCAACACATTCTCAACGTCCTCTGATATGATTCTGTATACAGGCTGTGCATTGATTGGTTGAAAGTTAGGCTAAAATAGTGGATGGTCACATAACTTATCCTATAGAATGAAGTGTTGAAAAAAGAACACAAGAAAGAAGAAATTAAACAAAAATAACACCGCCATAATGATTGTTTTTACAGAAGAACACATCACCATAAAGTATTGTCCTTTTTAGAACTAACACCACCAATAACACCTGCCTCAGGTTCTACTTTTGATGCTATCCCCTGTCCCCTGAGTGGCAACAAAAGTACAAGCAAAGAATAATTTGTATAGTTAAGAAAAAGGGGCACTAAAGCCGCTTATCCATACGTATCTACTCTACGCGCCTGACGCGGTACTACCCAGAATTTGGCCTTATCCATAGTCATTTGTCGCGGCGTCCCGCAATGTCCCGTTCTCTCTTGCCGACCCTACTTCATCGAGGTTCTTAGCGTGCTCTTGTTCTCCGCGCTGTGACGTCTTCAG
>JBAMHV010000007.1:8012261-8041872 GCA_037177535.1 Pseudomugil gertrudae | reverse complement strand
AGTTTGTACTTTTTTTAGCGTGAGCAACGAGTTTGCACGCATTTTAGTACACGCAAACCTTTAGTAGATTTGGCCCTTTGTCTTCATGTTTTGTCTGGAACAATTGATACAGTTTTATGCCCTTTTTAAGTTTAACAAATTCTAAACCCTTTACACTTGCTCGGCATTAAAGCTGTGTTTTTCTTTTAAAGCTGCAGCACTCTAAAGCTACACGCTTGCCATGTTGTGTCTGTTTGCTTTAGACTTGACAAAGCTCGAACCACATTGCGTTTGGTAAATGTGCCACAGTGGGTGGCTGCTCTGGGAGACACATTTATTTTTTATGTTATGTTGCCACTCTAAAGCAAATCTGAAAACAGTCTTGTCAGAAATATTGTGTGATTAATTTGAATCAGGTGTGTTACTGCAGGGACACATCCGATACCTGAAGGAAGGCCCTCGACAGTCGGATTTGGAGATCCCTGTTGTAGAAAATGTTGTCTATAATGACTGTTTTAGTGTATTTGTTAGAAAGATCATTGTGGGAAACGTGTATGTAAACAGGAATGACAGGAAGGAATTCCACATGCTGTCCACTTATAGCTGAAAATATTTTTGGTATCCGGCACGGGCTTGGCAATTTTCCCTGTGTATAAAACGGGCAAATAATGTTGTTTCAAGTGTTGAATGTGGACATTTTTAACTAGAGTCATTGTAATGCAGCAGCTATTTCACATACTGGAATATGACTGAGTCATCTACAGTATTATCTGTAAATATTCCAAAGTTGCACATGTGTTTGTCTTATTTCCCAATAGACACATTTAAAAATGCAGGCATGTACCTTGTAATCAAGGTTAATTTTATCTATGTATTCAAGCTGGACTTTAAGAATAAAAACACAATTATTTTTATGGAATAAAAACAGTGCAAAGGACCATAAATCCACATCAACATTAAACCAAGCCCGAGATGTCAAAAGTGTCCTTAAAGGCTTAAAGGTTTTTATTTGCTTACTGCAACACTGGCTGTGAGGAAATGGCACAGTCATTCCTCTTTGTCCATATGGTACACTGTGACAGTGTTATCAGTGTTGGGTTACAGGTGCCGTTTGGTATTGGCAGGCAATTGGAGGTTAAGGGGCGAATGGCAGTGTCAACCCTTTAGCTCACCCGGTCCCAGGAGCTGGCGCCAGGCTCGCCCAGCTAGCAGCCGAGGCAAAAATAACCCACTGCAGTTGTTGGGCAGGGGAGAGTGACGGGGAGAGCATGTCACAGCGGGTGATCGGGTTTCAGCGGCTGTCATCAGAGAGCAGTCATTACTTCTGGGCTAATTATCTCTGGCCACATGTAAACAAACAACCTGCCAGTGTGAAGACTACATTGTGTTCACAGCTCCAGGCTTTGGTTTGTCCCTGCACTTGTCTGGTCTTGGCCTGAATTCCAAAGTTGACTTAAGTGTTAGTGGCTTAAAGGCCAGTTGAGTTTAAAGATCTAGTATAGATTATAACACACATTGTAGTACGGTAAATAAATTTTGCCTTTTGCGAATAATATTTTATTTTTAAAAAGTTAGCCTTTTGTTATCTAGTTTTTCTTTGTTGTAATACATATTTCAGTTATAGTCTTAGTCTCTTGTAGGTCTACAGGTTTATACATTTAAATGAAAGACTTCAGACGACATAACATGCACTGTAAAAGTTCTACAGCTGCCGACTTTTTGCTGGTAGTGAATCATGACAACTTTGAAATTCATGGGACACTAGACAAATAATAATTACTCTTCGGCTAGCTTCCAGTACTATTTGACATGATTATACTCATTATGTGGATTCTGAGGAGTTCCACCCTTCTGCTGAAATCTCAACCCAGCACAGCCCTGCTCTTGGACTCACATTCCCCAGCCTTCATGGCACGTTTACTGTTCAGGCTCATGTTTCTATCACGAGCTTGCCATACCATACCTGTGTACTACGCCCACAGCCAGAGAGCAGTTGTGCATAACCCGCTGTTTTGCTGCTTACACTATAAAATAATCTGAATTATTTGGGTGGGTTTTAGAAGGCGATTTGTATAAAGTTTATTTCTTAGACCTTGGCTGTGATGAAAAATACCCTGAGAATGTTTAGATTTGAGTTGGTCATGTAAACCAACCACCAATACCATGCGGTAATTTAACTGAACAACAAAATTATTTAAAGTAACCAATGCAAGACTCAAAAAACTACTCAAAGATCACCCTTTTTTATTTGTTTATGAGAGAAAATTTACATTTACAAAAATTTAAAAGACATATCTCACAAGTAAGAGGCTGAGTTGGCGTTGTGATGAGGTTAGCTACCCCCTTAAGAGGGTACATAACTTTGTGTATTATGTACACAATTCGATCATTCTCAACATAGATCCCAGGGTGGAAATCAAACCTTTAACCTCTCATTCAGAAGAAATAATTTTTCTACATAATCAGTTTAGAGCTTGTAGATTTGCACAGACATGTCATGCTGTTAAAATGTCTCTGGGATAACTCTGGGAATATGAAACTGTTAAACCCACAGTTTGACGGCCTTAAAGTTTAAGTCTTCATCTCCACTTTTCACTTTATTTCTGTCCAGCTGATCTTTTACCTGAAACAGCACATGAAATCTGATTACAACATTGTAATAATAATTAATTATAATATTAATTGATTACAATATTTGGATTTTTTTTCATTGCATGCACTAATAACAAAAAAATGTGACACACAAATCTAGTTGTATCTCAAATGTTGTCTTTATTACATTATGGCATAAAGACATTTAAATTACAATTACCTAAATTACTTTCAGCTGAGGTTTCCTTTAAAATGCTTGTTTACCACTATCACATTTAAGTTTTGTAAAAGCTCCTTACTGATTTACATCATGTCAAATAAAATAAGGAAGTGAGCAGTGGGTGTAGTACTAAATAAAATCATCTAACATACAGCTGATTGTCAGTGCTGCATAAATTTTAGGTATTATTCAATAAAGCATGGTGTAATAGAGATCAAAAATGACATGAAGTTTCTGCATGCAACCTGTCACTTACATCTTTCTGGAAACGGGAGCTTGTCAGGTCTAACTGTACATTATTAATTGTCATCTTGTGCACATTTTGGTTTGAAGGTGTTTTGAATGACCAGGAGTTTGTACTCAAATATTCATACATGCCCTCTAAAATGAATTATTTCTTTACAAAGACACGGCTAAAGACCTTATTTGCATCCCAGGGCCTTTTTGAAGGACGTGAGTTAACAGCATACATTACTGCACTATTCTGTCAAGCAAATGACTGACATTTCTAATGGAACATGAGCGCTTCACTAAATATGGATTTAGCTGTGCCATTAGCCAGGGGGACTTTGATGACTATGAGAAATGTGATAGGTAATTAATTTTTGGGAACACGCTCACTCATCCCCACCAATCCATATTAAGAGACTGTCTTATCCCTCATTTGTTAATTGAGTTAGCTGCATCAGTCTGGATTTGAACTTGAGAAGTGTCACAAATCAGACTCTGTTTATCTACCATTATGTTGAAGCAAGAGGCTTAGTTTTACGATATAATTATACCTCACAAGTCAGTGACCCACAGCCAACCTCATTTTGTAATGCAGAGCACTTTGGCAGAGCTGTTGATGCATACTCGGCAGATTTCACTGTGTTTCTTCTGCTGTCTGTTTTTTTCTTGCCTGTATCTCATTCTACCACCATCTGATAGAAGCATGACATCTTTGCAAAAAAATACACAGAATTCTAAAACCCTCCAGATGCTCTCATCAGTGCAAAGGGGCTGATTATGCACAAAACAATAATGAAACAGCAACAAAGGCAAAATCTAGTGGAAACGGTATCCATTTTGTCGAAACTGGGAATGTGATTTTGATCGACACAATCCGTTTGCAGCGCCGGCCTCCTCATGCCCTCTGTAAAGACATTTGCAACTGGTGTCAAGGCCCTATAAATCATCTTGTATCAAAGAGGCCATGTAAAGCTTTCTACATTTCAACATATGTGGAATCAGAACACGTCTGTCATCAATGTGAGACACTCGCAGAAAAAAAGGCTTTTTGGAGACCTTTCCCACTGTAATGTGGACCATATGTACAACTGATTTGAAAGGTTTTACCTGTCACAGTAGAATACTCCTCAAATGAGGTGAGGCAAACACTGCCATATCTCAGTACAGAATTAAATAGAATCAATATCACTGATAACTACCAAAACACAGATAAGAGGTTAAACTCAAATATCTATTAACTTGTTAAACAGTAGAAATGCCCTCCTCACTGCTTTATTCATGTGTTTTACACAAGGGGTAACCTCTGCTCGAGTGTGAAGTCTATGTAGAAATGCCAAAAGAATGCAGTTCACCCCACATCCACTGGAGGCTCCAAAACAGAGCAAACCCCCAAAGACCAACCTTACAGCAGAAATAAACATGTTTACAGCCCAGTACATAAAACAATTTTAGGATTATTAAGTCAGGTTTACCATCATGACAATTTTTTTTATAACTCATCTATTTAGATGTTAGTTAATCTTGAATTTCAGCATGATTGTGGGCATGTCCTTTTGATTGAGGGGAAGTGTAGTGTAACAGCAGTTTTTAGCCTGCTAACAACCAGCTAATTGTTGAGTTTTAGCTTGAGTCCAGTTAGCTCAGAGTTAGCTCAGTTAAAGCTTCGCTACAGGCAGCTGATGTCAATCACCACCACCCCAACTCCACCTGTTAGGCCATTTTTGTATTTTCCGTAAGCAACGACATGTGTGATGCTGCCACCCTGGCAAAGGTAGGAACCAGTCAACGAGCTTTGCTTTTGCTCTTCAGAAACCTACTGGGAGGCTCCATCTAACTTCTATGGCAGTGTTTCTCAACCCTGGTCTTCTAGTACCCCTGCCCTGCACGTTTTGAAGGGAAACCCTACTTTAACACACCTGAATGGAATAAATGTACATTAACAGGCTGAAAAGAACTTGACGAGAAAGTTCATTAATTAGAATCAGGTGTGCTAAAGTAGGATTGCCTCTAAGACATGCAAGGCAGGGATACTTGAGGACCAGGGTTGAGAAACACTGGTCTATGGCAGTGATGGGCAACTCTGGTTCTCGAGGGCCATAGTCTTACAAGTGTTTGGAGAGCTTAACATCAAACTCTGCACAAGTCTGCTAATTACCCATTGATCTGAGTCAGGTGTGCAGTAGGAAAATGTCCAGCATGTCCAGCACAGAGAATAGTAAATGGATGGATCAATGGTCTCCACCAGGGGTGGCCAACTCCGGTCCTCAAGAACGCCATCCTGCAAGGGTTGGGAGTCTCCCTGCTGCAACACACCTGACACACATCAGGCTTGTTTAGCAGACTCTGCACAAGCCTGCAAATTACCCATGGATTTGAGAGGGAGCAGTGAATAGTGGAGTTTGCCACCCTTGGCACTCTCCACTATTCACATTGCAGTTTGCTTGGAAACTAAATTGTTTCCACATCATAGAGTCAAATAAAAAGATAATAAATACAAATCTTATATCTGCTTTCCACATGTATTTTACTGACTATCTTGCTTAAGAATCCATCTAGCAGTGAAACTGCATCGATTTCATAAAGGCTATTTGTTTCCACCTGGATGGACTGGCGACCTGTCCAGGGTGTACCCTGCCTCTCGCCCGTTGAGCTGGGATTGGCTCCAGCCCCCCCGCGACCCCACTCTGGGATTAAGCGGAAGAAAATGGCTGGATGGATATATTTGTTTCCAGTGGCCTCCACTCACTGGTGAGAAAGACAAGTTTGTCCAAAATACCCTTTTTTTTTCCAAAAACATGGAACAATTACATTTAAATAAAGTTTTCTGTAAATACATAGGTGTAATTTATTGTTCAATGCCCTTGCAATTAAACTCATTGTACTTGAATGATCATGTTGATTATACTGTGTTGCCAGTATTTTTTCAGCTTTTTTACCCCTAATTTGAATGTTTCTGCCCAATTCTTCTTAGGTCAGGCAATAAGGGCCTAAATGTCAATTTAATTATTTGAAATATTGCTTAATGTTTAAAAAACAGACAAAATATTCAATGGTTTCTATTAAATATGGGGCTGGGCAAAAACAAAGGCTTAAGCTTCAATAATAATATTCATCATTTGAGAGGTAACCTGCTTATTTTCTGCCAAACAGATCAGAACTAAAACAATGTTTTTATTGCCTATATCAAACACTTCAAAGAGGCAAAATGCTCACTTATCTTAATGTTTGGATCTTTTTATTTTAATCCATCTGTATTAGATAATAACATGATGATTTTTTTCTGTTAAAAAAACTATTGAAAATTGTATTTTTGGCACCCACACTTGCAGTGGCAATACTCACTGAATACTTACACGAGGACGCTATAACCTCTTACCAACCCTTTTGCCTTCATAAACTGAGGCTGGCTTAACATTCCTGGCTCAGTGTGTGGTGTCACAGATAGGAGCATGTAATCAGGCCATAAAATAGTCTACGGTCTGTGGTCTTACAACCACAATTAACAAGTCATTTTAAACACAGGACAACTCAAACATTTACATACATTCACTTTTTTACTTCTACATTATATCACAAGCTTCTTCTTTGGATTTTGTAACTACGGCAATGACTTTGGAATTATCCAAGCTATAGACGTATGCCAGACACCGTGAGGTTATTCAGATATTATTCAAAGAACTTATCTCAAAGCAAATGCACTTCCCACTCTCTGTGAAAGGAGGTGTAGCAGTAATAGTTGGATATCAAGAAGTGGAAAAACTTGTATTTTAAACTGATCTCCATACAGCTGCTTTATGGTCTTACATTTCCTTGATGCAGCATTTCTAAAGAACATATTAGATTTCATCTGCCATCACTTTTATATATTTCCTCAAATGCCCTAAAAGATTTATTTACAATTAGTCTCCCTGATAGTAGATTTCTTTTTTGATGAGTGAACCCTTAAGGGTTCAAGAGGACGGTTTTTGGTATATAGGGTAACAAGTAGCAGTTCCTGTGGTTAGTATTAATTTCACATCGTGCATTGATACAGTGGCTGGCATGGTTTATGGACAAGTGTTGGGGTTTTTATTTTGCAAGTATCACTTCAAAGGAGCTGGACAGAGATGAAGTTGAACTTGGGCTGAAGGTGAGAGCAGAGAGAGTAATAGAGCTAAACGTTTAGAAGCTTTGTCTTCTGAATTAATATTGAATGAAACTTCTATTTATTTAAATTAAACCTAATCAAATGCAAAACCAAAAGTGAACTTTTTTATGGACTTTGGTAAGTTTGTTCTGTATTTAGAAAAATGCAAGCACCCTGCATGTCTCTGCTGAATATGAAATAATGTAATTTAACGGCCTTTTGCTTTATAATAAACATCTGTTTCTCCTGTCAATCTTATTACGTTATTATTTACAACCAAATATATGATATGGTTGTGAAACTACAACCAGTCGAGTATCATCATAGCTATTGCCCCTATTTTGTGTCAGTAAAGTAAGTGGAGCCTGTGTCTTCATGGCATGGTGCAAATTCCTGAGATTAATGTAAATGATAAGGAATCTGCAACTCTCCGGATTCTGAGATCCTCTGGATTAAAGGTTCAAGTTCCTGCCAACACTGGAAAAGGATGACTCAATGTGGAGTCCAGATAGCTATCAGATGTCTTGTCTTCTCCAAGTTGAGAAAGACAGGACAAGCAAAACTCTCACAGCACATTCTAAAGCTCAATGGGATATAGCAGCTTTCCACTTGAGCTCCAGTGTACGTTATAAAAAGAAAGTTGTGATAAAGGGAAAGTAAATGACAGGGATGGAAGTTTTCTTTGTTTATTTAGTCGCTTAGCTGATGTCTTAAATGTAAAGTGTTGTGATTTTTTTAAATCAAGATGGGTAATAATACAACACAAAGCGCATATGAAACAGTTTCAACAGGATTTTAGGGTGCAGACAGCTAAAAGAAAGAAAATAAATGGCGACTGAAGGACAAACAAAATGAAAAAGAAAACACACAGAGGGGCAGGCTAGAATATGACACAGCCAGTGTGATGACCCACTTCCCTTCAAGGTTACTGTCCATTTCATTAAAAGACTCTTCCATTGATCCTCGTCCTTGGTGTGAGTCTCCCCTTCAGCCGTGTCGC
This sequence comes from Pseudomugil gertrudae, assembly GCA_037177535.1. NCBI lineage: Eukaryota > Metazoa > Chordata > Actinopteri > Atheriniformes > Pseudomugilidae > Pseudomugil > Pseudomugil gertrudae. The sequence continues at coordinate 8,033,724 of JBAMHV010000007.1, read as the reverse complement.
CATTAACAAAGTTAACTCTCTTATACTGCAACCTCCTCCTACTCCTCCTGACCCAGCCAGACAGCTGTGCTTACCTTAGCATAAAGTGCCACAATAGGTCATCATTATCAAATTAATCAAAGCTGTCACAACATAGCACATAGCTGCGGTCAACTCTGCTGTGCCGCAAAAACCACTTAGATCATGTAACACTTGAACGTGCAGCAAAGGAGCTGTGCGGATGAATGATGCTCACACACAGATACACACATGAAAGCACAGATGTACTTAACTACCAGAGAGGGTCCAAGTGCAAAGAACTGTAACTTAGTAAGGTGAAGATAGCGTACAGTATATTGTGATGACAGAATGTGACGAGTAAGAAGATGATTTCAGAAATATCTGAAAACATGATGAGAATATTCTTTATCCACCCTTATTTCATTTCACATTACACACTATTCACCACAAACCCAGGACATCCCAGTCATGACTCTTTCTATAAAATTAAAGATAAGAATGTCATTAGTGTATAATATGAAAAAAAGGTTTTATAAAACTTTTTATGTCTTTTTTATTATTATTTATAAATGTGATCCTATTTATCTTTTTGGTCCAACGGAGTACATGAAGTCAACGATATCACATCCTACTTATCATCAAAACACATAAAAATGAAAGAATAAAGTTGAAGTCGTGTGTTTATGGAGCAGATTACATACCACTAAAGTTGTTTACCCTGAAATAAACATTTTAACAACAATTTTAAAACATGAATTAAAATAATTTGAAGTATGCTGAATCAGTTTATGCACAGTTTTATAATTCCACTTCCACTTACATCCAGCAGGAATTTACCAGTTTGATGAGGACGCTAAACAGCAGCAACATTTTATTGTGTGTTCATTTTTCTGTTTTACCACACCATTGACAAATAACTCTAAATTCATTTTCACCTGCTCTTTTACAAACTAACCAAGAACACTGCAAAACAAACACGCCAAACATGAGTGTAATTGTGTGTGGTGGGGGAGCGGGGAATCTGGGGAGATGTGTGACACCAAATTGCCAGATTGATTAACTTGTCTGTCAGGTTCTTTACTGTGACAATAAAGTCTGTACCTCAGGGAGCTTATTGAGAGATGACATGTCTGAGACCCCCAGGCTCTTGTGCACACATAGAGCACACACAAACACACACGCACACACAGCTTTACAGCTTTCATCATCCCTCTCCCATTATAAAGCATCTCTCCATGTCAGTCCCTACTTGTCCTGAAGCCTGTAAACAACCCTGCCTTTTCCCTATTACACACATGCACACACAATCACGTTATCCCAAAGGATTTTATGGATGATTCGAACTGGACAGCATTTTAAACCAGTTCACTTCATAACTGAAAAGGAAACTCTGGGGTACGTTTGGCCAGTTAATCCATTTAAGATCATCATGTACATTGTCAATTGGCTTGACCCAGCTGCAGAGTTGATGACACAAAGAGAGTTGCGATCTAAACCCCTACCCCGCCTTTATGGGGTCACAGGGGTTAATGAATGATTATTTCTCACTTTGTAGCTCAACAGGATGTTGATTTAAAGGGAAACCCCTGAGGTACTAAATTCTGCTTTCGGAGCATCCTCAGTCGTATAAGTCCCTGTGAGGGACATATATCTCAAATCCAACCGACATGATAATGTTGTTGATGTATTAAAATTAGGCAATAAATGTTGAACTAGAAGAGCGATCAGAGAGCGCAGACCTCCACAGAGCTTATTATTAGCGTGCAATTATAAGGAATCTTTCTAAACATTCCTGGATCCAGACGGTGATCCGGATCGCCTCCAAAATGTAACATTTTGTTTCATTTCCCATTTTGAAAGTTTCCTGAAAATTTCATGAAAATTAGTCCAGAACTTTACAAGTTGTGGTGTTCACAGACAAACACACACATACTGTACACGCACACACAGACAAATCCTCCCAAAAACATATCCTCTGCCTTGCCTTCACTTAGCGGCAGTAATAAGACAAATGTTTTTTCAGACTTATTATAATGTGTTTTATCTAACATGATTACATAATTCATACAAAAAAATCAGCTGGATCTGCTTGGCTGCATTTCCATGACAATTTATCACAAAACAAAAACATTTAAAACATTGTTTAGACCATAAGTTGTAGTTATAAGAATTGCGGCTCACGCAATGTAACAAGCATTATTTTAGGGTTTTCTATTTGCTGCTGAAAATTTCACACAGCTTTGAAAAACCACTCATAATTTTCTTTCTAATTCATTATAAAACTACGTTTCTGGTTGTTTAGTCCATAATTTGCCATCTTAACTGGTCACATGACCTACTACACCACTCACAAGGACGTGTAAATGCAGAAAAAGTGTTTTTATTACACTTTTGCAATCAGCCTTTACATCCAAATGACGGAAAAGCAAAGCAAAGCAAAAAGAAACAAAAAATAAACAAATACCACCAAAAATATTTTCTTTATTTGTCATAAACCAATGATAATTATCCTTAATTTGAGATATCAAAAAAGTTTTATTTTTTTCTTATCAATATATGCATCTCACCTACAGACACCTACAGTTTCATTTGTATTGACTTTATTTCTAATGTTTGTAGTGAAAAAATTGTAAAAGCACAGCCAGTTACAATGTCCTTATCTTCCACTGGGGCCATCAAGCAAACATCAAATTTCAATTTTTGTCATTCCAACCACATTTTGAAAGCCTTAACTGCAGTTTTTAATTTTTTAAAGGACGACAGGGGTCAGCTGCAGACTGACTGATCTTTTCACGGTTTCTGTGGCTCCCTTTCATACTTTCAGGTTATTGTGTGTCGCTATGTTTTAGAAATGTGCTGATCGTAAAGGTTTCTGTGAGAGGAAGTTGGTTTGTTGATTGCAATCCTACATTTCCTTGCAATTCAAATTATTTACACAAAATCTTAAACATAACTTTTAGGTAACATTGTGAGTACTATGAGCACACTGTAAAAGCCATCATTGGTCATCAAGATTCAGCTAAGTATCTTTAATATGTCAAAGCAAAAGACAAAAAAACTATTTAAAAAAAGTAAAATAATTATCAATGCAAAATGCTGCATTTTCAGTACCCAAGTAATTAAGGTACTCAATCAATAAATACTCTTTTAAAAGGCAAATTATTGTCATGTCAACTCTTTCAATATAGCTTTTTTGTTCTTCTGCCTGCAAAAGGGACATATTACCAGAATATGTGTGAGTGATCGATTTTCCCACGTGTGCAAATTGGTGGTACCATATGCTAAGGCTAATGCTTTCTCTCAGGTAGGTACCATTCACTTGACTTAGTGGGGAAAATTACGCAAGAATATCGAACTGTATAACAACATAGATTCTTGTCACTAAAGAAATCTGTGAAAAGTAGAGAACAATTTAAACAAAAATGGCAACATGGTCATTGAAATGACAAGAACACTAACAAACTAGTATCTTGCACAGCCATGTTCAGAATACTACATCCCACTTTTGATATGTGCTTTTAGCCAACTAATGCGAGTAATCATAATAAATATGTTAATAAAATGCTAATCAAATCTCAAACTGTGGCCTATCTGTGTCATAAAAGGAATATTGAAACTGTTGCCGTTGAACATTGCCATGCTCTTATGTGTCTAAATGCAGTGTGGGTATTCAGATGGGACTGCCTGATCTATGTCAACAGACCGTACGATGAATCAGAGATGTAAGAGAGAAAAACTGTTGATTTAGATTTCTTAAACATGGTCAGGCACACAACACAGTGGAGGAGTCTATCACCAGACAAAGAATTTTGTTCTGAAAAACCACCAGTATTCCCAGTAAAGACAACTTACAGTTAAAGTTGATAGAAATTACAAGGAAAAAAAAGAAAAGGAAAAAAGGGAACATAGCTATCCTATTTTCAGTCCTGTGTTACCATTTGTGTCACTGAGCTCACTCACAGAAAATAATTTAGCAAGAGAGAAATCGACCCCAGGCTATTGTTTTTGAGAGCACCCGTTTGAAGCTAGGCACTTCCTGCCCAGAGTCCTCAATGAACCATTTGTTTATGTCCACTTGGTCAGTAAATCACTTAACGCATCAAAGCCCTCTACTCTGTCCCGTTCTGTACAACAATAGTGGGTCATGTCAATGTGCAAACATGACAAGGATACAGAGCAGGAGACTGTCTTCCTTTCCTGAAGTGATGACAATTGTTCCAAGATTTATGCAAAGCTGGCATTCTAAAGGAATAGCCTGGTAATGATAAGGAACTGCTGCTTTGCAATCAAGTATGAAAGTACTTGACCTTTTTATTTATCCTGGTTTTACTTTTCTCCTGACCGTACCGTAACCACATTTTAAAGGTGGTTAAAATTTATATTGCATTTTAAAACGACTAAGACATTTTTTCACCTAGAAACCACATTGATAACAATTTAAGATTGTCATAAATAACTTCTTACTTCTAAATTTCATCCCTTATTTTTTAACAGCAGATCATACAATTACCTTTATTGGAAACCGTTAACTGTATTGTGTTGCATTAACTTGAAATATTTTGTCTTAATGTCCTTCAAAAAGAAAGAAAGCAGCTGACAGCCTCACCCTGCAAATGGTGTATTGTAAACAGACAGTACTGAGACATACTGGTGGAAAACTAGTCCATTCATTTAGCCTATTTCTCAGCTCTCAACACATCACGCGATCCATACACATTGCTGACGTCAGGAAGGCATTTACTTGTCTCTTGCTAATTGCCTTTCATAGTGGCTGGGTCCCTCGTGTCTTGTAGGTCTAAAAGCCATGCGAACAGGAAACTACAGAAGTATACTACCAACGTCTGCCCCCCATTACTCCAAAAGCCCTGGAAGACTGCAGTGTGGTGAGACTCAAGGCCAACAATCTGCCCACGGCCCATGTTCACATCCTCTGTGGAAGCACAGCCTTTTCCCACTCCATTGCAAAATCTCAGGGCGGAAAAAGCCTCAACGATACGAATACTGGCAGACCATTGTGTGGCAGTGATTCATCTGAATCTGTATTGACAGATGTATTGTTGTGTAAGTTGACCATATTTCTTATTAGTTGATATTTTGGGCTAAAACAACACTATCAAGAACAAAATAATATAATGGATTTTAAAACTCTTTATTGACTAAAGCAAAAATAAGGAGGCAAATAATGAAAACAAAAGAGAAAATGGTAAGAAGACATAATGGGCAGAGTAAGCAAAATAAAGGAAAGTTCCAGGATCCTTCAAGCACATCAGGACTTTCCCTGGTTTGCAGAGTCAGAATTGACTACCCCGGTTCACTTTTTATTTTTACAATTGAATTTAAAGTGATTAGTCTGGTGGCCAGAATAATGTGCAAAGATACTACATACATGATTGATTGGGTTTTTTTAAACATGGGTTAAATATGCTAATATTGCCTGCATGTCATAAAACAGCACAGATAAAAGAATAAGTTTCATTCATATTCAACTAAACCTTTTACCTTACTGTATAAGACCAGTGTTCAAAATCAATGTATAACTTAGAAAAAAATGTATTCTTTCATATGTAAATTCTTTGTGTTGCCACGTGTAATTGACTGCACTGGAAAGTAAGCCTGCTACTCACTAGACAGAATGGCTTCAGAAAGATTATGCTATTAAACAAATGACATTCAAGCTTTAAAACATAACATGCAGAAGGTTGCAAGCGCAAAATGATTGAAACTGCTTTTATAAAAACAGTAATAACTGGTCGTTGCTACAGACAGTACCCCTTACCAACAGCAACTTTCATAGGAAAAAAGTAAAGCACAAGCACAAGTGCCACAAATTGAAGTTTCAACTTATCTGCTTGATGCTGACACCAAAACAGAGCAAATCCTCATAAACCACTGTCTTAAAAAGGCCACCTTCAGAAATGAACATGTTTACAGCCTGGGACAAAAAAAATACCTGTTTACTGTTACGTTGTTCTGTCATAACCATTAATCGTCTTCTATCTCCTGTACAAATGACTGCGCCAACACCTGGAGAGGATTGGTTCCCTCTGACACCTTCGACATGCCTCTTTCTGATTCGCCATAACCAAGACCGATGAACATTGGACTCGTGGACATCTAGGAAATAAAATCCTCCAACATTCATCATCTTTGAGAAACAGTTTAGTGATAGACAGTCTTCTCTTTGGCTTGCATTTGATTGTAGATTTGTGACTGTCTGGTGCACTTTTGTTAGATATATTCAGTTTGTGGTTTTAGCCTGGATTAGTGTTTGGTTTCTGTGTTTAGTATAGTATTTTTGTTTCCAGTAGTGTTAAAACTACTTAATGCTAACTTGTAGTTTTGTAGTTAACTTGTAGTTTGAGTTGGGCTAGTAAAGGTCTGGTTTTTTGGGTTGTAGAAATAATTATTCATAGTATGTGTTAATACAAGTGTTTGTTGTGTCTGTGTACATATATGTATATAGAGCGTTTGATATTTTTATTTTGAAATGAATTGTTTTCATTTTTAGTGAGCTCTCCTTTTGTTTAAATCGTTTGGAGGCCTGTTTTGAGTTTGTTTGGTACCTTTTTTGTACCTTGGGGATTTGGTTGTCCCATTTTTTAGTTCTTTGGGCATTTGTTGTATTATTTTGTTATTTTGAACCCCAGCTTTTGTGGTATGTATACCACTTTGGTTGTGTATGGCATACCCTCTCTAAAATAAATACTTTTCATCCTTTTACAATTGCATCAGTACTCTTTGTTGCAACTTAATCCCCTAGCTGAGCTGGATGAGTCATAACACTTACTTTTATGGCAACTGTGAGGAGGTGATTTTTTTCATAACTCATCCATTTAGATGTTATTTAATCCTGAAATTTAGCATAATTATGGGGATGTCCTTTTGATTGACAGGCATCTCTTAACTGTGTGAAGACGGCAGTGTATCATACGAGCAATTTTAAGCTGGCTAACAGCATACCTTAGCTTTACCCCGCCTATATCCATTAGCTATTAGCTCCAGTTAGATCCAAGTTAGTTTAGTTAGCTCCCAGCTACAGGCAGCTCAGAGTCTGACAGACAACAGTCAATCAGCCCCCATTCTCACAGCCTCCCTCTCAGCTCCACATCTTTGACCATGTTTGTATTTTCTGGGAGCTACTGATGCTCTGTAGGAACCACCCAACAAACTTAGCTTTTGCTTTTCATAAACCAGCTGGAAGGCTTCATCCATCATTTATATAGGTTCTTATTGACAGTAGTAAAGGAAGGCAACATTACCTGTCAATTAAAAAAAACAAAACAATAAAATAGCTATAAACAACACCGTTTTATTCTAGCATATTAAACTAACTAGCTTTATTGTTCTATCACATAAAAACACATTGCTCTCAGTAAATTTGTAAAATGAATAAATAAAAACATTAAGACATCAAGATTTAAAAAATCAGATGAACAAAGCTTTTGAAATCATTACATGCCTTTGTCAATGATAGAGAGTTCACGTTAATTTTAAAATTAAATAAACACTTGTGACAAGATTGAATGTCATAAAACATAGTTATGTTTAAATCACCTAGGATGCATCACTTTCTCAACTTTTTACATTGTCATCTTTCAAGGTTGAGATGGTGGTCATGTGACCAATAAAATCATGTCAAAATAAAACATCATAGTTTTGCATTTTTTGGATCTTTATTTTGATATTGATCTGTCCGCTGTTAAAAAAAAATATGCAAGCAGTAATGTTTGTCAACAGATTGACCATTACTGCTGTGGTGTGCAGGAAATGTCAGAACACAAGCTTTACATAGAAATGCAAGCTTTTACTAATCTGATATTACAACAATATTTATTTTTTCAAATATGTAAATAACTTCTGCAACTGAAACAAAGCTGAACAAATCTGTTTCCATGATCTGTTTATCTATCGCTTTGTTGACAGTTGGACTTAGTCCAGCATGTTTTAGTTAGTAGAATTCCCTAGCATTATAGCTTCTGCCCTGTTGTTACATTTACCTCTACCTCTCCTTCCCTTACCAGCATGGATGGTTGGGGAAGAAGGGCTTACGGGGTTTGTAGGCTTATCTGTTATGTAACCCTACAAACCATGTTTTCTGTAAATACCAACACATAACAGCTAGCGGACAAGGTTGTTCATTCAGACCATGATGGGATTAAAAATCCTTACTCCAAACTCTGTTTCTTTACAATGAGGAACATTAAACCTAATGTAATCTGGTAAATATGTAGATAAGTGCATAGCACCTCCTCATGAGACAAACCTTTGCAGACTGCGTCCCTGGATTATGTCAAACCAGTGCTTAATTTCTGATCAGCCAAAATAATGATCCTGTGATCAACAGCAAACTTGACAATCAAAAGACAAATTACTTTATTTGTTCAAAGTCATTCTAATAACATTTGAGATTTTTCATTGTGTTACAACTATCTGTTGCTGAGAAAAAGCTAAATAAAATAATCGTTAGACTGAGCCCTTCCAGATATAAAGCTAATTTCACATCCAGACACTTTAATCATCCTTTTAGTTACAGACTCTTCCTACATTTACATAGATCATAAAATGCATGAGGAAATTAGATAATTCCTCACTGAACCTCCTCCATATTAATAGGAACATTCACAATGTTATGGCACATGCATTAATTTGTGTGAGCAATGACATTATCCTCGATTGCCTTGCATTTCAGGCCAATTCGCTGGGGCAGTCAACCAAATCAGCAACCCTCATTCCTCCCTCAACCCGCCCCATGGCGACTAATGAAAAAGACATCAGCAATCGTTGAGAAGGTCGCTCAACCCATACGTTGTGACCTCACTGTGTTTCTGCTCTCCTTCTGACAGATTTTGATGCATCAGGGGTGGTTTGCTTTTCAGTCTGTGTAGATGGGCAGAACAGCTTTTTTTGTTCTCTTTTGATAGCATCACTTTACTCTCATCCTGAGGCGACAACACCTCCTTTTCTCCATGCTATCCCACTCCAGCTCCTCATATTCCCCGTACAAATGCAGCTCATTTATGACATTAATGATAACCTTTATCTGTTTAATAACTAAAAACATATAAGTTCTATATAATTATAGAGCATTGGGATAAACTAGATAATCAGATAGCAGGTCAGTTAAATGAGCTAGAAAAGATAAAGGTAGCATTGTCAACAATATTTTAAAAATACTGTTATACTTTAATTTTACATTTTAATTTAAAACAGATTGGGTAACACTGAGGATGGATAGTGATGTGACCTGAAGCTTAGGTAATCATTAATGAATCATAAGAACTTGATCAGGTTTTTGTTTTTTGTTAATTGGTCATTATATACTCATTCACTAATCAATTATTAATCATCTGATGTGATAGGAAAATAAAGCTTAGGTAACCATTAGTGAGTTATTAGTACCTTATTCGTTCCTCAGTAGTTTCTGAGTAGCTAAGCAAATTTTGTGGCCCCTATTGTAAAGTGTTACTGCAGATGGTATTGGGACAAGTAAATCCCACAAAGATACATTTTATCATCAGGCTAAAAAGCTGCTATATTCCAGCATTAAGATGAATCTTTTTATACTGTAAATATATATTTTCTATTTTAAATGGCTGAATTTTACTCATTGTTCTCCCTGCATGCTCTGAACAGCTTTTATTCAGCAATGTTTATGTTGATTAGAAGTCGTTAATGAATTGGGTCGACAAACAGTCAACTATTATTTTGTTTTGTCTCTGTAAACTTAAGGAAGTCACAGACATTTCTTGCTGCTAATTTGTACCAGCAGAGCTGAAGCACACTCCTCTGAGCTCACAACCAGAGTTGAACAGCCATCACCTGCCCTAAAATACCACTCTTCAAGCCCCATCAGGTATTTCTTTTTCATCAGAGTGTAACCTTTCGTGTGTTGCATTACAAAGTCCTTTAAATGTAAGCATCTGCTTCTATTTCAGTCTGGAATGAATACCTTACCAAGTCTTCTGCACTCTTTTCTTTATGCTAAGGCAGAAGAGCTGGTTAACCAGATAAAATAGACAAAAAAAAAACCCAGAATATTTAAACACAATGGCAACTGCACAAATTTGTTATGAATAGAGAGAAAAGATTAGTGAAACACATCTTATTTATTCCAAATATAAACAATAACATGTCAACAGAATCCTGTAAAACATTCATGCATTTTTTTCATTCATTTTCTGTTCTGCTTATTTCTGTCAGGGTCATGGAGGAAGTCAGAGCCTATCACAGCAGGTGAGAAGCAGGGTACATCCTGGACAAGTCACTAATCCATAGTGGGGTATATAAAGAGAAACAAACAACCTCTCGTGCTCATTATACTAACATGCATGTCTTTGCCGTGTGGGAGGAACTCAAAACACCCAGAGAAAGTCTTCACATACATGGGAAGAACATGCAAGCTCCACACAGAAAGACCACCGCTCTAACACACCGAGGTCCAAACCAGTGACCTTCTTGCTGTGAGGTGCTATCCGCTATACCACTGTGCAACATTTTTTTCTCTTTACAGCAAAGTAGAAAAATCACCAGTAATATATTATTAAGGTTTATGAATGCCTTGTAAGCTTATAAATCTTCTTTTGATATAATGAACGATCTCTCACATCCTCCTACACTAACAGTGAAGGCATTAAAGCTCTGTATGGAACATGGCCGGAGGTTGTGGTGAGACAGAAGGAGAGGAACACAAGGGAGAAAGAAAAAGAGGCGCGCAGGAGGATGGAGAGACTGCTCATCCCAGACTGGGAGTTCATCCATCATTGGAATCAGAGTGTGCTGTAATTACTGTGTCAAATAGATGGGATGATGCCTGCGAGGAATATGTGTGTGTGTGTGTGTGTGTGTGTTGCTTTTGTGTGCACACAAATCTGAATGCACCAGGATATCTGCATGTGTTTATGCTAACATGTATGTGTGCTTGGAGATCTCCTATGGATACCTTATCATTATACACCCCTCCCCAACACACACACACACAATTATACACACAGCAAACTGTTCCCTCCTCCACTGTCATCTGTCATCCATAGCTGGTGTTATCAACTGGTGCTGTCAGGCATTGCCAGCATAGGGCCATCAGGATGAGAAGGCTCAACTCTTTCAGCAGCAAAGCCCTTTGAGAATTTGGGAAGGGTGGAGGAATGTACAGCATAAAGTGTGGATAAAAACGCTGAAACATAGGAGCCGTGAATAATGTGGAATATTGGCAATGCTCACAGCTTTTCTCCAGTTATGCTTCAATAAATATGCTCTACAGCAGACATTATTTCACTATAATGATGGTACCAGAGTTTGATGAATGTGGCTTGGAAAATGTATCTTTACAATTACGGCATCATTTTTTTAATATTTAGAAATCAGAAAGAGTGTATTTGATTTAAAGCAACTTGCATTTCTTCCCATTATATTAAATGATCACTTACCCTTTTTTCTGCAGGATATTTAACATGCATGATGGTTAATAGTAATTAAGTGTAGTGTGTGTATATGTGTTTGTGGCAATGGGTGACTTGGGTGATTAGAATGATTGATTAGAATGATTAGAACTGTAGAGCACTTTAGAGTTAACAGTATGATCAAAGATTAGATTAGAAGACACTGTGTACCATTTACAGTTTAAAATTGTAAATGAAACCAGAATAGCACTCAGAGTTGGGACCTCTGCTAAACCACACAGTCTCCCCAGCTTATTGTGACTTACACCAAAAATATGAGTCCTACCTTTGATTTATCTATTTCAATTCCTTAACCATAAAAACTTACCTTTAGCAATCTGAGCATTTTTAATGGAGTTATATACACATAGGTGAAAGCAGCCCTACCTCACAACGATAAAGAACACTTTAAAAAATGTCTGGAGCCAGATGGTGATCCGATCACCTCCAAATTTTATTCACCCGTTTCTTGTCCCAGATCGGACATTACCGGAAACGTTTATCAAAATCCGTCCTTTACTTTTTGAGTTATGTTGCAAACAAGACAATCATATGAGCGGTCAAACACACCAACGCTGGCAAAAAAAGGCCTCCTTGGTAAAGATAATAATAACATTTGCATAAAAATGGAGAAACAGTTGAGATATATGGATGTGATGTAATATGGTTACCAACCAGGCATGTCTAAGAAAAAGCAGGCTACACCCTGGATATGTATTCAGGCCATCGCAAATGCATTCTCCTGCACAAAATTTCTCTGTCGCTGTTATACTCAACAAATGTGCACAGCTCCAGCTTAGCTTTTGCAACACTAACAGAATGGTTTAGTATTCAACACAAGCAGTTTAATTTTCCTAACAGTTTTTTCTTCTCTTAAAGATGAAGGACACCAGTGAGATTTTCAAATCAATAATGGCATTGCTATGATTAACTAAAATGCTTGTATTTAGCTAATCATTTTATGGAATGCAGAGCACCACGAAGACACTAATCAACCTTAAATGCATTTTTTGTTTTGTTTATCTTTTTGAAAAAGCCAAAGTATGTAAGAAAACACACTGCATTAATGCCTTGCAAAATGTGAATGTCCAACTTTTGGACATGTTTAACTGTTTCATAAAATGCAAGCTAGCATGTAATGCTCCAAAGCACCCATGTAACAGGTTTTGAATCCAGAAAATAGAATTGCTCTACAAATTTTGACTCTTTATTGTAAATCTACATACAGCGGACACATCCTGAAGTTGAACCATGCTGGTAATTGAATAAATTGAACAAGAATATGAAGCTCCTCTGGACAGCAAAATCAACAGCTATACTATCTAATTCTAATTAAAACATACCACAATCATGCTTTATGCTTTTATAAATTACCTAAAAAATGTCTCCATTATAAATATATCCATGTTTTGTGTTCAAAGCTTTATGTGTATATCCATGCGACTATCCAGTTGCATGATTTATAGCTAAATAAACTGTTCCAGCTTACTTTCAAGCTTGATATCACTTAAAAATCACTAAAACAACTAACCAGCCAACTACAGCTGCTTCATTCTCCAAGCTGCACTGAGCGAGTGGGAGGGTGGGGGGTTGTGCTGGGTGTACATCTTTCCTAAGCTTGTGTCCTGTCCTCTCGCTTGAGAAATTATTTGAAAAATGGGGAGCGTGTCCGCGAGCCATATGGCTCTGTGAGAGCAGTGACGAGAAGACCAGCGGAGCACGTAAAGAGGTGGAAATGGCGTTAATCGCTTGGCTGCTCAGGATTGGCAATCAAAGTCCTGGTGAAACAGTGAAAGATGTAAGCAGCACGGAGGATGGTGAGTCTGGTCAGTTTGCACGACAAGTCCATCCTGATGCAGAAGCAGTCTGATCTGTAAAGTGTGCAAACATTTTAACTCATTTCAGTTTATCCAAAATACCCCTTTTACCAACCTAAACTTGTAAATGTCCATATTTAAATAACAATTTGGAATCAATGTGTTAAAAATTACAATAAAAGTGACTTTAGATGATCACTGTATAAGATTATATTTTAAAAATTAACTGAATACTGAATTAACTAAAAACAGAAGGTACAACATGCAATGATATCTCAACTATGATTTAGGTGCTGTCATGTGTTTCAGCTAAGCAGTGCTCCATTGTTTTAGGTAAGCTTTAAAGGAGATATATGATGCTTCTAAATCCTTCCTTTTAACATGTAAATCATTAATTTATTGTCTGTATAAAGTAGAACTGCAATGCTTTGGTCTAAATATCATGTTTATTCTCACTCCACACACACCTTATAACCCTGTTCTGAGCTGCATCTTCAGAGCGACTTGTTTTGGTGCCGTCTCTTTAAATGTGAACAGGCATGTCATGCCCCGCCCCCCTCCAGGTCACAGGAAGTTCAACTCTACCCTGTTCCGCCATGTTTGTAGCTTGATAGCTGCGATGCGCTATTCTCCCGGCAGAAAAACTTTTTATTGGTAAGTTTACTATAAACTGACCTATAAACGAAAAACATATCCGCTTTACAAAATTGGTTACCCGGAAGTCCAAGACCTTATTTGGGAGACCCACAACAAATACTGTGATGTAATAGATGAAAAAAAAACATAATAGAGAATAGAGAAATTTAACAAACTGAAAAATATGACCAAAAAAAATAGATATATGTGCAGCATTTTCTGCATTCCTAAACACTTAGAAGTGCAGAAAAACATGCATTTAAGTGCTAAAAGCGGGTTTTGCATGACATGAAAAAAAATTTAACAGTGTCACAGTGTAATGAGACAGTAATCAACAGCTCCAACCATTACTGAACCTTTTAAACTTTTAACATGAAATGATGGTGTTTAGCTGAACTGCTGAGCCCTTGATGCTGCTGCATCTCAACACAACCTTCCCTTTTCTTTTTAATGGTTGCTCTGCTTCTCTCTGGGGCTATTAGTGAAATGTAACATTTGGTGCCATATGTTTGCAGGTTGTTTGGGGAATAGTGATGTGGCCATATCTTGACATGCTGTAGCTTACATTTTGCCAGTTAATTACCATCATGACATTGGAACAGGAAGCAAACTGCAGATGCTGTGCTGGTAAACAGCTCTCTGGGAAGGAGGGATACTGCTGAAGCTTTAGGGGAAGATTAATGAAAAACTGGTAATTAAAGATAACTTTACACATACAGAGTTTCAAATGTTCTTCCATAAAGTTCATACATGTGCTTCACTGTCAACAATGTGGCACTGTAAATGAGAATGACTGATCCTACGGACACCATATGATAAAAAAAATAATTTAAAGTTCTTCTGCACAATGAATATTAACTGTGATTCCTTGTTACAGCAAATGACCCAAGATGTCACATCTTAACTCTTGTCTGTTCTACAGTTTTCAATCTTTTCAATTGTAGTTCCAACGTATGTTCCCTATAGGTAAAGAAACTTGTAATTTCCATTTATATGCATCAACTTTAATTTAAAAGCCTTTTTTCCAAAAAATGTTAAAAAAAAGCTTGCAGAATTTAGTCTTTTTTAATGTCACATGGCTACTTATTAGATGTGTAGTCACTTATATATGAAAATTATTTTCAGCATAATTTGTTCTTATGTTAATTTTTTATATACATTCTAGCTAATCCCAAAATGCTATGGTTAGTTAAAATGCTACAGCTAATGTTGAAATTGCTAAACCAAATGCTCAGTAGACTAAAACCCTCTAGAATTGCGTCTGTTATATAAAATATGGTAACCAAAAGGTGTGTGTGGACATGGATGTGTGTGTCTGTGAGTATTGCATTTATTATCCCGTACAATAAAGAAAGGCGACCGTGGTCCAAAAAGCCCAAGGGTTATTTGTAGTGGGCAGCCGGCTGAGTGGCAGACTTTTTTTAATCAGTGTACTCCTACATGAGGTAATTTAAAGACGCTGACAAGAATTAAATTGTGTTTTGATTTTCTCATTAGCCTAATCTCAAGTGAGGCTCGTTATTGTGTAATTTTCCTGCCTTGACACGACATCTTGTTTTGGGCGATGACAGCCTTATGTCGTCGTTTTGGGGACAGGGGCAGAGAAAGCAGCAGAAGGGTGGGTGCCTCCGCGGTGACAGCTCCAGGTTATTTGGTTGGCTGTTCCTTCTGGTACCAAGCTCCTCACCACCACCTCCACCCCACACACACTGCTGATGAAAGTGCAGTTGACGTTAGATGGCTGCAGGGAGTATTGAAGGAGTCCAGACGTGTGAGTTGGAGAACAGTGTGCAAATTAATTTTTCAATGTCACTTTGTGGTTGAAGGTTCATCATTTTAGCAGCCAAGATAATTCACTTGCCAGTGTGTGTGTGTGTGTGTGTGTGTGTGTGTGGCTGCCTGAATGAGTATAGGCTAATGTGTGTGGTGGATTTGTGGGCTACATCAATCTGTAATCTGTTTCATGTGAGTCATCAGCATTAATTATCATTCATAAAGGTTAAAGATGTTTTTATTTTTAGTGCATTAATGGAGATTATGATGCACACAGTACAAATTTAAATGCTTTCATGGGGTATTTTCTTCTTTTACTGCAAAAAAGTACCGTAATAGTAATTCACTTCTCAGTTTATTACTATAAATTCTGAGGTAATCAGAGCATGTGTTTTGTTTTATAGCATAACAGCTGTTTGCAATGTTGTTCATATGAAGGCTCACGTGAATCCATTTTACAGCAAAAATAAAATTAATGTAAAAAAAAAAAATAAATAAATTTGGGACACAGACAGAAACTGCACTTTACTGTTCATAAAAAATAAATAAAATAATAATAGCTTTTTCATTGAGCCAGACTTGCAGCATTATTCAAGTCACTTTCATACATCCACTTGAGTAAAATGTTCTTTAACTTTCCAAAGTGTTGGTATTTAACCAACAAAAGAAATGTTCCAGCTGGTAAGATCAAATCTGACATGACACACCAGATAATGTGGAGCATGTACTATTGCTGTGCATGTGAGGATGTGTGTGATCTGGTAACAGTTTGTCCTTTCTGCTGAACTGTGTGTTGCATTTCCACTGTTATTAACTGGCAGATTCACTTGCTCCCAATAAGAGTATTTATCTTCTTTAACTGTTGCAGAGAAAGCAGCCATATTTACAGCTTATATTCTAAATCCTGTGTTGCATCTTACACATTTTATGCAGCAATTCCCTTATACAGATATTTCACATTTCCAGAGATCTCCAGCTGAAGGCTTCTTTCTGTATGCTTGTATAACAGCAAATTTGACTAAATTGTGCAGACTTTTTTTTCTAAAATCCTCAACTTCCGAAGGCTTATTTCATGCCTGTAAAACTTTTTTTGACTTTCTCCAAATGCAGTGAGATTTATTCTCCTGGTAAACCAGAAAAACTTATTACATTTGAGATGTTGTCAGATCGATTAATTGCTTTTAAATGTCTCAGCATAACAAGTTCATTTTAATTCTTAAGCATAACAAATAAAATGTATTTATCTTTTTAAAGAAAATGAAGAGTAGGCATTCTGCATGTTTTGTCATAAATCATTAGATGACATTTCATGTTAGTTTTATGAGCTGCTGTATCAGTGTTCACGTCAGTCTCACTTCACTAAGCTAAACATAGTCTAACGTCACGAAAAAGGGGAACCAGTACATCATCTTATCTTAACCTTGTTTTTTAGCTCAGGAAAAAACAATGGCTCCATGTGTTCTGTTAAGCTCTACATGTAGAATATGTTGTTTCTAAACCAGGACGATTGTGCTCATGTGCACATTTATTAATGCCAATGCTGCAAGCATTACTCTAGCTAAGTGTTACGAAATAGCATGATAAAGTTAATAATACTAAGTCGGGTTTTCATTTTAGCATGTGAACTGTACCACATATCTCTGTGAAATCTGTCATACTGTACATGTTCTAACGAGGCAGATTACACTCAAAGCAAAAGTTTATATTTATGGCTTTTCTTGGCATTTCAGGATTCCTGTGTAATAAAGTATGAAAAAGCTAAGTAAAGCATGACACTCTGTGGACACAGTGGGATTAAAATATTGACAGCATACTGAGTTTTTTAACCTTGCAGACCATTTTTCATCCAGTCTTGGCAGGATTCTGGCAGAGGTAATAAATCACATCTTTAGTATCTTGGGTTCGTATCTTGCTGCAGGTTTCTTGTCGCCAGTCTTTAGCAAGCCAAATGTGAAAGCAGTGACCTCTCAGTTGCCCTCTACACCTGTTGCGGTGAATCTCACGATCAGACAAGGTGTTACGCAAAAACAAGACATAAGGACGAGCATGAAGGTTGTTTAGGAGGTGTGTGATTCTATTCATGGTATCGATTAAGTATGTGATCATTACTTTTTAATATGGCTGTGAATAAATCTCAGAAACATAGAAAGAAATCTCAACTAAATATTAAAATCCATGATTCTGCACTGAATAAAGGCCATACGCTTTAATCAATAGTCAAAAGCTTGTAGTTTTCAGGTTGTACCTAATAACATTACCAATAACATTTTTCAAGACGTTTTCTTTCATCTCAAATTCAATTTTCAGTCTCTGACAAGGAAGCTGTCAAAAAGAAAACAGAACTCCTCTCCATCTGTTTTTGTACACTTTCATACATCAAAGTCATAGAAGGAAGAGTATAGTCCGAAGAGGTCACCACCAGCTAAATGATTTATCAAAGTGAACAATGGTGTGATTTCTCCGAACCAGCTTGTGCCACAGTAGCTGTCATCACAGCAGTCTTGGTTCCCACACCTCCGTGAAGAGAAAGACAAGAAAAATGACTCCTTTGGCACATTCTACAGAAAAAGCCGACCAGGTTTACACAAGTTCTTTAAACATATCCTGTTTGGGTGAGGGAAATAACACACACTTTGACCCCTGTGAGTTCTTAGGGTTCCTGTCAAGGCTTGTGTCAGGAACTGACTGGTAACAGTGGACATCCCTGCTTTGAATTACAACACCACTTGTCTTATTTTTAGTTAAAATATGAGCTTCTTTTAAGTGCTCAAAATGATAAGAAAAATCGCTGCTAAACTGCAGCAGTCCATCCCGAACCTTCCACATCTAATCATTCCCATTTTGTATTAAACAATATGATTAGCACAATTAATTACAAGCACTTGTAAAAGGCTTAAATATCATATTCTAAATGATCTGCAAGCTTCTATAGGCATCATTTTGCCCATTTCACAGTTTCCAACTATCCCCCTCTTGGTCTAACAACTTCAATTTACATAGAAATGAGCCTGCCTTGTGTGAGAGTGATGCAACATCTGTGCTGATCAGAATTAATTGAAATCTGTGATGTTGTGCAGTCCTGCTAATTCGCTGTGTTACTTGCAGCATATAAAGAAGCAGTATGCTATTTAGGAATGTCTTTTCACCACTCCTGATTGAAACATGAGCTAAACACTTAGCTGTGCTGCAGCAGATATGGCTGCTTCCTTTAGAGTCATGATTACAACAAATTAATATGTGTAACATGCATCTATGTATGCAAGTCTTTTTGATGCTACAGTCTCAGCTTCTCCAGCGTTTTATTGCTTCATGTCATTCATTCAATTAACTGGAGTAAGATGCTGTTATTTAAAGCTCATTTTACAATACAGTGTTTTTAGTGATGAATCTCTCTCTTTTTATGTAATTGTACGTATTTAAGTGTTGATAGCCAATTACAGTGTGTTATGATGTGTGAGGATGTCTGCTATTCTACAACAGATCAGTCACTTGCTTTCTCTTAAGATAAATGGAACATACATACTGCAGGCTTGTTGTCTAATAGTGACTGCTGTACTCTTTTGAATGCATTAACATAGTCAACACTAATGTTATTATAGTTTATCTGAACAACACAGTAGGAGAGGCACTCTTAGATCTTGCATGGCAGTAATAAACATCTCTACATGCACAGACTTTGTGTGTCCTACTTGCATTTTCCAAACTATGTGAACCTACTGTACAAAAATCTGCTTTATTAAGGTGGACTAGGACATATGAATCAGCAAAGTAAAGGTCCCTTATTACTTCTGCCAAATAAAGTCTATTTTCAATGCATCAGGCATTGCTAAAACAAAACACCCTGTTTGAATGGTTATGATATCATCCAAAACCACCATTAGCTCACAATTAAGTCTTTAATATACAGTAAGTATTATTAAATATGCATGTGATCAAGATTCGTCTTCTTTGGCATCTACCAAAATTAAGGTTGTTCAGATGTGATCTGAAAAAGATCCCAGAAGATGAAGATGTGTGTCAGATAAATCGGATCTGATTGTCTCATAATGAGAGCTCTAACTATTGCTTCACATTTTTATCAAACACCAAATTTTGTTCTGTTGCCCCAGAACTCAGTGATCCAAACCACATTTGCTGTCATCAACTAATATGCTGCAAAAGCAACAACCCCGGAAATCTTCAGCTGTTACACAAACAAAGCTGTGTATTTTGGAACATTAGAGCACTCAGACCGTAACCATAAATACTAAGGCGTTTCCCCCTCTGTCAACAGAAGATTCCTCTATAAAAAGGAAACTTTTTAAATATGAAGAATAAAGATGAGTAGCTCAATCAAACACAGCAGCTGTGATCTACCTGTGACATGGTGGGGCCAAATCGACAATTACAATCATTTATTCAAGCTTAATGGGGGAAAGGAGATGCAGGAGATGATGGCAGAGGGATGCAAGGAAAGGCTAGGAGGGGGCCAGTACAACTAACAGGATCTGACTCTTAACCCATGTATGCATTAGGGGGGTGATGATCTGTAAAGCTTCGCTCTGCTGGGGTAGCCTACGCTACTGAGTCTCTTTTACGCTTTGATCTATTGCCCCGCTTTAGCTCTGACGATCTATCACACGAAACTGGCAGTAACGGATGAGAATGATCTGCTGGAAAAACTCTCTCATTTGTCTCTGTCGCAGCCAGTGAACTAGAGGAGACGCTAATACAGGGAGACGGCCCTGGGAGGGGATATAATTATGTCTCGGCACTCATGTGCTCACTGGCTGAGTATGGAAGGCATATTAGAATATAATAAAGCCCGGCCTCACTTCCTTTCCCTTTTATTTATTTCCCCCTTGACATATTTTTCCACCATATTTTCCTTCTCACTTGTTTTGTTTTGACTTCTATTTGTGTATCTTTTGTTAGACTGCGAGTATTGCATCATATGTCCCCCAGCATGGACACTTTTGCTCCCCCACATAAAGGGATTGGCATATTTGTTTTCTTTGTGTTTTCTTTCCAGAATTTTTCTTGTGTTAATGCTGATTCAGTAACTTAAGCTCAATCATTAAACAAAAGACAGCCCACGAGCTACGTTAAGCATGTGCAGGCAATGACATACTGTCTTTTAGCTTCCATGTAGATCAGAGTTAAGTTCATTGAAATGTAAGAATTAATTCAAGAGAGGTGTTAACATTTCATTTATGATCAGTGGTGAAACTGTAGCCTTTTACCTTCTAATTTTAAGTGATGTTCTTTACCCCTTATGTTCATATTTATACAATGTTGTCAGGATGTTTAATTCTGTGTGAATGATAATAATCTATTTAGTGAGTTTGCTTTACTTAGGTAAAAAAGTCATTTACACATTATTTTATAGGAAATTAGACTGAAGAGATGACAGATTCACAAGTATTTTACAGCTATAAAATATGTATTTTCAAAATGTATATGGCATTTGTAGTTGATTTATTAAAGTAGGTTTGAATCGACTGGCTTTTTGGACATAGACAAAGATATTGGACTCTCAGCCAGCTGTCCTCTGTGT
Organism: Pseudomugil gertrudae; assembly: GCA_037177535.1. Taxonomy (NCBI): domain Eukaryota; kingdom Metazoa; phylum Chordata; class Actinopteri; order Atheriniformes; family Pseudomugilidae; genus Pseudomugil; species Pseudomugil gertrudae. The sequence continues at coordinate 8,012,527 of JBAMHV010000007.1, read as the reverse complement.
CTGGCAATGTTGCCTGAATTGCATTTCTTTCTGGGTTCCAGTTTGGATTTAGTGATCACTGCTAAGGCCAGGTAGCGCTTGGATTCTGACTGCAAACTAATGGCAGAGCCAGAGCTGTTTCCTTCCATCTGGGTTGTGGTAGACAAGACCTCAGGCATCACCTGAAACCTAGAATCCAAACAGAAATGTGTCAAGAAAAAAACTGTTTTTGTTGAATAAATTATTTCAAATTAGTTAATACATTTTTCTTTCTTTTCTTACCCTCA
>JBAMHV010000007.1:7979634-7990758 GCA_037177535.1 Pseudomugil gertrudae | reverse complement strand
TACAGTATAGTACAGTACAGTATAGTATAGTACAGTATAGTATAGTACAGTATAGTATAGTACAGTATAGTACAGTACAGTATAGTACAGTACAGTATAGTATAGTACAGTATGGTATAGTATAGTACAGTATAGTACAGTACAGTATAGTATAGTACAGTATAATACAGTATAGTACAGTACAGTAGAGTATAGTACAGTATAGTATAGTACAATACAGTACAGTACAGTATAGTATAGTATAGTACAGTATAGTATAGTATATAGTATATAACTGTGCTGAGGTATATTTGAATGTTTGCTTTACAGCTAATTTTAATTTAAATTTTTTATCCAAATGAGAAAAAAGTGTCTTCATTCCTGTAAGTGGTATACTGTACTCTGAGATGGATGTGAAAAAGTTGTTTGTTTTTCATGCTTTCTCTGATTTACGTACGTTGAAATATAGATAATGTTGTTATAGCTTGGTAATGAGTAGGAGAGAGTGCTGCTTCTTCTGAACCAGCAGTCATTGACATAACAAAACAAAATGAGCTAATGAACTGTAACTTAAAAACCAGGCACACAGATGGAAAATTACAGAGTAATACATGAAACAACAACAACAAAAGATTAGAACACAAAAACACAATGATCTGTAAATAAGATGCTGAGGCTACAAAACCAAACAAAATGTAACCAACAAAAAATAAAATGAGCATTTTGACCCAGTTTAGGATCAACTATCTCACTGGTATTTTGTACATGTTGGTGAGGGAATAAAAACCTCCATAAGATGGTGAAGGTAAAGAGAACAAATATGAGTTTCTGCACTGTTAAGAACAAGTGCTCCAAACAGATATTAGATCGTCACTTCATCTTTTTTTTTAAATGCTAGAAAGCATAATATGCGTTCACACAGTACCAGTAGCCAAACACTTTCCTTCCTATCCGCATAACTTTATTTGAAAGCAAATCAAATTCACCACTTGGAAAGCATTATGTAAAAGTCTTACATGGTAGTCAAGATAAGTAATGAGAAAAATTACTGATCTGCCAACATATTCTGTCCGGCAGTAGAAGAGCAGTTTTCTCTGTTGCGAGAGCAACTCCCATTATGCATTGTAACTCCGCAAACCAAAGCAAATAAAGTTTTTTAGGATAAGAGAACAACCCTTGATTTATATATCTATTTGAGTTTTATTTATATTTCATTAATAAATGGAATCTCATTAAGATGCAGGGTTTCTCTTTAGAGAAATCACATTATGGTCTCTTCAGGGTACGGTAAACAAAAGACTGCATAGTACTAAAAAATTATCTCTCATCAGGGGTGCATCAGTCAGATTAGCTACTTTACTTTAACTTGACCTTGTTAAATCAAGTGTATGTGTGTGTGTGTGCATCCATTTTGGGACTGGACTCCTTCCCTCCACAGGCCTTCCATCACAAAAAAGTGGGAGTCGCTACCAGATGGTTAAACAAACACATCGCCCAACTGCCCATAACTCAAATCCACTTAGCACCCTCCTGTCAACATGTCTCTCACTCGTTCACTACTTCTTCAGTCTTCCACATATGCAGAGCAAGTGGGGAGCGGGACAGGAGGAACAAAAATAATGCGGAAATAATATTAATCAGCAAGAAATTCCTGGGGGGTGTGTTTAATTTTAATCACCAAGACTATCCATCCTCAGTTACTCCTCACTCCCACTTCTCTCTGTCTCCCTCCCCTAGGTGTACCGAAATGAAGGGGAACAGCGAGCACCTGGAGTGACAGCACGTGTAAGGGTCACGGAGACAAAGTCCAAATGTAATGTTTGACTCAGGCTTTTTGAGAGCTCGAGGGGGGGAAGAGGAGGGGGGGGGGGCAAGACTCAGGCCAGGGGTTGAGAGTTTGTAGGTTGAAGGGTCATGCGATTTTCCCTTTTCCCTTGGCCTCATCCCTGTGCTTAAAACCTCTGCGGTGTACTTGAGAGGGTAATTTATTATCCTGAATGATGTCCAGCTTGGACAACAAGTTGTGTGCACAAAATGATGTTTCCCACCTCAGAGGACGACATTTTTCTCATTTTTAACCACCTTCCTTATATTTCATTTACTGTTAGATGAATAAAGTTCAAATCTGCCTGTTTATTTTTAGCATTGCTTTTTAAAACCCTGTCATTTATTTTTTTAACTCGTCCTTTTTGTTAATATTTCTAAATATCTGAGATGCAGTGCTTTTCCATTAACACGTTACTTTTGGTTTTCTTAAAGATCTGCCTCTTAAATGCTATTCCAACAGTCGGTGTGACAAAGTGCAAAATTGAAGCATCTTGCATGGTATCTAAACCACATTGATAGTGCAGCCATGCAGTGTTTAAGCACAGGTGAAAAGGTGAAAAGATAAGAATTATCTTGGACACATAATTGTCAAAGGCATGGATAATTGATACGCATGCCATGACGTCCAAAAGTAGACCTGCTGATGACAGCCAAACTGCATTTGGCCCTTGGAATGTACAAAGCCAGTTCTCAGACATTTAACATCAAAAGGTGCTCGGCTCTGTCAATCTAATAGCTCTGGATGGGGAATTTATTGGCTCTCACGAGCCAAAAGAGAGACGAGGGGTGAAAGTAAAACCAGATTTCCTCTCCCGTATCAGTTTCTCATCTTTCACTCGAGTTATCCTCGGTTAAATGGAAAAAAGGGGAGATGTATAATTAGAATTAACGAACCAAATTAAAACACATTATAACATTTACAAAGCTTCTACATTGTAGGCACAATCTAGCAACCATAAAAAAATGTACATAATGTTTCTGAAGATTATCTTCATCACTTAATGCTGGCTTTCATTACATGAAGATGACCATCAGAGATGGTTGTTTTCCAATTTACTCTTGTTAATAATTTGGCTTATATTTGCACCAAAGGAACACATTGGCTCGGACTGAAAAAGAGCCAGTGCCAAATTTAAGTACAAATAAACCATAATGTCATGCAGAAGATTGTTAGTGCTAAAGTTGTTTTTTTACCATCTCATAGATCCAAATCCATCATGCATAAGATTCAAGTCTACAGCACTTTACCAACATTAAGTTTTGTTAAGACTGACAGCCCAAATAGGAGCTGCAAGGCAAGCGAAGCAACGTTGTCGGTGATGAAAACAAATGACATTGGAGGAAGAGGCAAGGCAAAAAGTTGAGAACTGGAGTCAGTCTCATTGTCCTCAAGCCCTGATATAAACACAATGTTCTCAAAGAGAAGGATGGAACCCAAAGCACTACTATTTATCTCTGTTAACCCTCCAAAAAACTCCCTGTCCCCGCTTAGATAGCCCTGCCAATTCACCATGATGTCATCCCCCTGGCGTGCAGTGATTGATGCATTCTGGCTGCCAGCTCCTTGCTAGTTGGAGGCAGGGGAGCATGCCTAGCCGGTTGAGGTGGAGAAGGAGTGAATTTTCCACAGATAGAGACATCCAAATGTGAAAAAAGCCCAGCGAGGGGTTGGTTTAGAGCAGAGGCCAATATGCTGCATACCTGAAGCACTGCAAATGTGCTGGTTTTAATATTGTGACTCCCCGCAGTCAGTCTGTTTTGATGTTTTAAAGGTGTTCACAAGCAGAAATGGGTGCTGATGGGTTTGCTCCTGATTTGATGGAGACACAATGGGGGGATAAGGCCCGGCTCTGATTATATATGTCCACTCCATCTTACCTCAGAGTTCTGTTACACATCAAGCCTGAAGGAGAAAAGAAGAGAGAGAAGAAATGAAAAGGGTTATTTCAAGTCAAAGAGTAAGTGTTTCACAGATAGTAATGGAGACATGCTGAGATTATCTCACCAGGGAGCCTCTGTGTTCCTGTCAGCAAGCTAAGTTAGCTCTTCTGGGTTAATGGCTCTATCATACACTATTTCATAACATTACAGAGTTGCTTGTGTTCAAATAAAAGCAAATCAATTCCAGCTTTTGAACATGAATGTATACGTTATCATTAAAACACCTGAAACTAAGGTCACAGAAAAGCCTAATACAGTGCATAATCCAGTATCACATGAAGGATTATTTTATTATTGTTATTTTTGCAAAACTCCCCATCAATGTGACTTTTTAATAGCTTGTTTCCCAGAGGCTCTCATTATTTCCTTCGGATCAATATCATTTAAAAATAAACATCCTCACTGACACAAAGTCAATGACTCCTCACCGAATGTGTAAATGAGTAAACACGACATCATGCTTTTCAGCTCCATATTGATGGAATCTCAATTAATTAGAGCCTGTTCTATGTTAACCTACATTACAGGATAAGAGAGGCTTTGAGGCTCAATGAGACGCATATTTACACTCAAAGATCCTTCATTTTAGCCCTTTCAATGATGTCAGGTGCAAGTCTACACAAAACTGACAACGTAAAGAAGTTCAAGTGTCACAGCATCAAACTCACAGAGTTTTTCTTTTGGCATAAAAACATCTGTATTTGGAGGCTGAAAGTTGAGTTAGCCACGTAAACTCAGAAGTCTTTCATCCATCATAATTTAATTTATGTTTTAATTATCAGTTCATTTTTCTTGGTATTTGGTTATATCCTAGTGCCTAAATTATTTAGAGATGTTTTGGGCATTTAAAACTCCGTGATTAGGATTATGACAAGATCTTTGCTCCTCTAGACAAGATGTTAATAACCATTGCTAATGTACGATGGTCAGTGGTGATTCTGGGGCGGGACTTAGTAATCTTTCGGAAAGTTGGAATTGTACCAGAGGAGAGGTGGTTGAGTACATCATCGTGAAAAAATTAGCAATGTTGTGTTTGTTTGAAGACCAATTATCTCATGTGCATTTATGATCTTGTGTGTAATGACAGAGGGGGAGATAACCCCCAAATGGTGTTCAGGTATGAGCCTGTTTTCAATATTTAGCTAAAGAAAACTGATACAACAAATTGTCTTTAAGTGGAGACTCACTGTTCTTGACTCATATTGTGTGAGGATTTCATATCAATAAATATTTTCAATAACCACACACTGTACACCCCCTCTCCACACACACATTTATGTTACTTACAGAAAAATTCCTGATCGCCGTTGCTTTAGTTTGTTGCCAGCAGCAACAAAAAGAAGTGTTACAAAGTTTACAGACACAAAATACAACATAGAGTATATGTTTCAAGTGCAAGAAGTACAGAAACTCCACTCGTCAAGCTGTATAGGTAAAAAATGGTCATGATGGGTAATTAAATAAATATAAAAAAATCTGTATGAATGTTGCTTAATTTTTATATTTGTATAATCTTTTTTCTATTCATAGCTTAATCATTTCTTTTTATTTTATTACATTTTTCTTAAGGCAAAAACAAAACAAGTATCTATAAAATTCCCTAAATCCTAGTGACAAAGGCTAAAAATGAACCATATATGCTATTTATGTTGTTTGTAAATGGGATGAAATTAACATTTCTTGAAACATTTTAACAGAAAATAATTTGATTTGTTGAATAAAAAAACTGGTGGAATAACAAAAACATCACATTTACATACTGTACATTTATGAGAATTTAGTTTATGGGGCTTATTAAGCAACTTCAGATCTAAATCATTCTTTATTGATGGATGCAAAAGGAATTTGTATCTCTACATATTTTAAATGTGGATAATTTATACTTGCCTTGAAGGAGTCTGTGTGCCTGTTTGTTGGCATGCAGAGTGCTGCGAGTGTCAGAGGGAAGGTATTCAATGCTGCACAATCAGTATCGGCCCTTGCTCCTTTTCACTGTGGTCCAGCAAGTGAGACTGAACACAAGGCACAGGGAATTGAGGTGCATTGATCTGTCCTCTGCAAAGTCTCCCTGGACTGGTGAAATCATTAACCTTGCTGGCACAGAAACAGGAAGCAACAACAGAGTATCTTTGAGAGGTTAATTAAAAATAAAAGCACAAGGGGGAAGGGCAGAAGGTGTATTCACCAGGGAAAAGTGCACTGACTTCCAAATGAGCTCACTGCACTGTGGATGTCTATGGTCAGCATACAATGAAGAAGAGTAGCTGTGTGTATGAACCAGAATGAAAGGTAAAGTTTTAGCTTAGCAGACTTGGAAAACTGAGAGGATAAATTGGTAGATTCTTAAGACCTTTATAAGTCCTTATAGGCATTTCAGGCATGAAGCAGTGTCTCTTTTTTCTGCTTCGGAAGACTTGATAAATTATCTGTACAGGAACTGTATTTTATTTAACTATTATCAGCATAATAACATATGTTTCAGTCTAAATAGTTGTTTATTTCATGTTCTTTATCAACAGAAAACGTGTGCATCACTTTAGATTTGGTGTTTATGCAACTGTATTCTTTTTGTTTTTCCAAAGAAATGTTTTTTAATAAAAGAAAAAAGCCACTGGAAATTCTTTGTCATCTCTCATCTGAAAAGCTTCTTCTGTTCTTTTCTTCAAATACAAGATGAACGGTATTGAATGTCTGAATATACAAACACAGTGCCTGAAATCCATCAGCAGCGTTTCTGTAGACAACCAGCTCAGTTTTGAGCATCGTTTGCATACTTGCATGTTAGAATTCCTCTAAGGAGCCCATTATAGAACTCAGATCAGACAGAGATGCCAAATTTGATCAATTTAAGTAAAAGGACAAGAGAGCAGGTGAGCATTTTTTCATTTACATTAAAAAATGTAGACAATTATAATTAGTTAATTAGTTTTTACATCACAGTAAGGATGTATGTGATGAGTATGGTATGGAATACAGCTACAGCAGTCATACTGTTAGACCCTGGTACCAAACTGCACTCAGATGTGATGCTTCATCTGGAGCAGCTCTGAAACTAATGTATTTGTATCTTACTTGCAAATGCACCATCACCATTGTAAAAAAAAAGCATCACAAAAGTACTGAACAGCTTGACTTCCATTGTGGTTCTCATTAAATAAGTTGTATATTAACAGGTAAGTTCTGGCTTTCACCTGTGCTGGTAATCATAGTACAACAGAACTTAATAAAATATTTGAATACATTTACTAAACATATTCAGAAAAATAAAGATTTCTAGTTGAGTTATTGATTTGTATTGTCGTTTTTTTTTTTATTTAAATGCATTCAACATAACAGTTGCCCATCGTTTGTGTTGTACATGACCAAACGAAACCACAGCACACATGTATTATGCAGGAACTCGAAACGTGGTAGTAGCTAGCTAATATAAACAGCACACAACAGGGATAAATATTATACAAAGCATTTTAACATTAAGCTAGCAACTACAAAATATTCATACCAGGAGAAGGAGGATTTTAGGATGAACGCTTTGTGTGTAGCAGCTCTGGCATGAATGAAGCGTGCATAGAGAGCTCCCTCTCCGGATCACTCCCTGCATGACAATCCAATCTGAATCATTACTTAGGCTTAATCAGCAGATTATTGATCTGTTGTTTAACTTCTTGCCAATGAATTCCAGACTGTTGTGAAAATCCCACCACCATTTAGTCTTGAGTGTTTGCAGGCGCGTCTGGTAATCAGTGGCACACTTAGGCCCGTTGTGCTCTGCCAGATATATTAAAGCCTATAGCCAGACTATAGCCTGAGCTCAGAGTGTTTCCAGGCTTAAGCTGGGCTGTGCAGGTGTGATACCTTATGTTTGGTTACATTTCCATGTATCCATGCAATGCATACATCACTGATACAAACATGTTTTACCCATAATAAAGTATATGTATGGAACCACTTTGTGTCTGCCTCTTTTTTGTTTCAGCTTGTGAACCAGGCTAAAAAGTTCAATTGAAGCACAGTGGGCAGTTCCAACCATCTTGCCAGTGTCATGCATGTTGTTAATCTAGGAAAAATACAAAAATGGCCATAAAGAGAGAGAGATGAGGCTAAGTGAGAGCTAACAGAAGCTAAGGTTGAACAGGTTGAAGCTAAGCCGCGCTGTTAGCCAGCTAAAATCTCCAGTTGTGCTACACTCTGGCTGCCTTCTTGTTGCCAAATATTGGATACCTGTCAATTTAAAGCCTACTTACTAATTATACCAAATTTGTAGAATAAATAACATTTAAACAGATGCATTAAAAATGGACCCCCTCACATTTGTTATGAAAGTAAACTTAACCTTTTAAACCCAAAATGTTTGTTTGTACCATGCTGTAAACACGCATCTAAATGAAGAACTTAAAAATGATCAGAAAATTCATGAACAAGGAGAATAAAGTAGATGTTGGTAAATAACCGTAAATAACCGTAACTGTCTCTCCACTTCCGGACTCTCTTGGGTTGGTCCGAACGTAATCGGCTGCAAAAATCCGGGTGTGCACCAGTAAACACCACCTCTCTACTCTGCCAACAAACAATTATTTGCTTTTCTCATATGCATTTGTGGCATGCTTGAGAATGGCATAACAGAGAGTAGACACATTAGGGAAAAAGTTTTAGATAATTATAAGTAATATTACTAAATACTTTTGTTTCAGCAAAAATGGCTTCCCGGTAGGCCTATCGACCAAAATCTGAAGTCTTCTTGAAAAGTTTTGTAACTAGTGCTCAGATTTCAAAGTGGGCTACACTGTACCCCAAACAAGATTACCTTAATATCTGTAAATGCTATATCTTCAAAATACAAGCAATAACTGTCAGTGGCCAGGCTTTATCCAATGAAATGCCACTCAGTGGAGAGACCTCTAGCATCCGTCAGTTCCCTGTAGGTGTGACAGCTTCAAGACAAATAATGGCTGATGCTCAGATGTCAATAAGCTGTCAAATGAGCCCATGTGATGAAGTTTAAGAGTCACCATTAATGTAACTGCTGCTGAGACATTTCTGGAAGATTCCAGCTTCGTATGAGAGTGATACAAACTGAGATGCACATTTTGGCAGAACTTGTCAACAGCAACGGTCCAAGTCCTGGGTGAATTCATACATTCTTTATGAATTTGTTATTGAAAAGTCTCATTATGTTCATCAAAGACATATTGAGACCATTGTTTCTTTACGCAATATTGTGTACAGTAGCAAAGGCATTATTTAAGAAGGCACTTCATTGGATTACATCCACACACAGCAATGAGTTGTTTTATTAGCTTGCTGCTATTGTTTACAGACTAAATAGGTTAGGTGTTTGCAATTGTGGCAAAATGTGATGTGGATCAACATGATAGCTCTGGTGAGTGGTGTTATTGCAGTCTGCAGTTCTTGGGAATACTCGGGAAATGATGCTCCCCCTGTCAGTGCTACAAAACCCTTCTGCCTCTGGATCTATGGGCAATTACTGAGGTGCATGCTGACTCAGGAGACACACACAAGCTCATATCAGCACACAAACTTCTACACAAGATGAAACACATCACACATGAAAGCAAAAACATAGGCTGGCTTACATTTTGCAAAGACAAGACACTTTAATTGTCACCACCCAAAAAAAAGTTAAAAGTTTGTTCTTAACAGTTTATTCTAAGCAAATTTTTCAACTACATAATTCCTTTAAATATTGTCGAGCATAAATTAATTTAAATTAAGTTAATCCAAGCCTTAAAGCCATCCATCTGTATTGCTTATGCCAATTAAGCAACTGTAGACAATCCCAGCAATCAATGGGCAATAAAAAAAGTACTTTAAGTGCGTTTAAACTATAAGAACCCTGATACATACAGTACATGATCCAAATTCATGTTGCACACTACACAAGCATTCAACCATTATTATGTTAAAGTTTAAATAAAAAAGACATACTTTCACATTTGAATTATCATTTGTCATATATTTTCTTTACCTTTTTTTCCCAATGTAGGTTCACAAGTGGACGGAACCTGTCTAAGGTACTATTAGTCCAGTGGCAGGGTGCAGCCCGGACAAGTTGCCAATTCACTACAGAGCCAATCCAAAGAGGGAAAATACATGTCTTCTTACAGTTGCATTTACTCTGATGTTTATTTAAATGTGGGGTAAGCTATTTTATACTGAGCAAATAAACTATGAGAGAGCCTGCATCCATTCAAACTGATAAAAGTGAGAGTGAAAGTCATTCTGATGAAACCACAGATTTTACGATTTAGTCTTTTCATTTCATTTTATCTTAACATTTACATTCAATTATTGTTTCCTTGCACTCTCACTCACCTTTTTTAAAAACTTTACATCCTGTTTAAGGTTTCGGTTTTGAAAGTGGGCTGGTTACGAATGTTTTATTTTGTTTTCTATCAAAGAGAACAATTTGTCACTATTCTGTTTCAGGTTATATATAACCACATTTGCCAGCTCATTCCGAGGCATACCCAGGCCAGCAGAGAGATATAATCCCTCCAGCGAGTCCTGGATCTTCCCTGGGTTCTGCTCTTGCAAGGATGTGCTGGAAACACCTCACCATGGAGGCGTCCAGGAGGCATCCTAACCACCGAGCCACCTCATCTGGCTCCTCTCGATGTGGAGGAGCAGCGGCTCTACTCTGAGTCCCTCTGGGATGAACAAGCTTCTTACCCTATTACTAAGGCAGAGCCCAGCCACTCTGGAGACGATACTCATTTCTGGTGTGTGTATTCACAATCTTCTTCTTTCGATCACTACTCACAGTTCAGGACAATAGGTGATGGTGGGGACATAGCTTGACTGAAAAATAGAGAACTTGGCCTTACAGTTCATCTTCCTTTTCACCTTGACAGACAGATGCAGAGTCAGCATCACCTCAAATGCTGCACTGATTTACCTTGTGATCTCACGCTTCTTTTACTCCTCCACTTTCATTCCCAGACCTGGAGAGGACACTAAACCCTTTCCTGGCTGTGGACCATGATTGTCATCCCAACTGCTTCACATTCAGGTTAAATCAAAATCACAATCTAATGAAGCAATCAGAACCACATCATCAGCAAAAGCAGAGATCCATGCCCCTCCAGGACCCTGAAGAGGGTATAGACCTGATCCACTGTTCCACAACCAGGACAAAAACCTCTCCATTATGACATTATGTTATGTGGTATAAATGACCACGGTCATAACAATAAACTCTTACATCCTTAGTTAATTGCAGTAGTTAGTATCAATTCATTATGATGCATATTGTTATACACATATTGTCCAGCAGTTTGATTATCTATCTATCTATCTATCTATCTATCTATCTATCTATCTATCTATATATATATATATATATATATATATATATAT
>JBAMHV010000007.1:7948113-7962244 GCA_037177535.1 Pseudomugil gertrudae | reverse complement strand
ACACACCCCATCACCCTACTCCCCGCACCTCAAAACCCAGACCTCTCCAATCATCCACACAAGCCACACCACACTACTATCGCTGAGATTACATTAAGGTCAATCACAAAAAAGGAAAGGACTGAGGACAGCTGTAAATCTGGCTCGACGTGGCTGTCAGTGACGGAGCAAGCCAAGAGATCTGTATGGACCAGCAGCAGTGATATGAAAGGATGGTTTTTGGATCGTTGCAGTCAAAATTGATCAAGGAAAGCTTTTTCATCAGTTCCATTGCATTGATTTAAAAAGATTAAATGAAAAAACTAACTAATAAAAAGAAAATTTGCTGCAGAAAACAAAAAGCAAGTTACAAAAGACATCATTTAAACAAGGTAACTGTCCCCAAAACAGTGCCTGGGCAAGTCACAGCCGCAGTGCAGGATCTTAGACTTCTCCATGTCCTCCTGCAACCAGCAGTTTTGTGAAGAAAAGGACCAAAGTAGTTTCCACATGTGTAAACTAATACAGATATTTCCATATGAGGATCAGAGCTGCAATTACTGCCAATGGAGTCTACTTTTAATTTTAGGAGGGGAGAAACACTGTTGGAGTCACTTTTGGTTTTAGATTTGTGATCAATATTAATGTGAAGTTTCTTCTGGGATTCAAATATGTGAGAAATTGTGTGAAATTTGGAAACCTGAAAAAGTATCTGACCATACGTCAATAAGCTGACACAATGGGGGAAATGTTATTTTATAGAATCAACTTGCAGTAAAAATATATTTAGTAATATTTCCGCTCTACGTTCTTTCTAAATATGACACCAACCTTTCAGTAATTTCTCTTATGACCACACATCACATGAGTTACTGGAGTTTATCTTCACTAATAGAAACAGTAAATGAACCGGCCGTGCAAATTAAAACAAAAACTCGTAAAATAAAAACGCATAAGTTCGATTAACGTCAATCCCCAAATAAAAAAAACTGACACATTAAAAGAGAAATGGCACAGAATGAGATGATCATTACATACTTTGATATAAACTAAAGCCAGAAAAGAATTATAAAATGATGACCCCACATCAAGTGATCTGGATACAAATACAAGCCAAGTAGCTTGGAGGTTGAGCAGGATCTAATGTCCATGAAAGCACACTCAGTTAATTTTCTCATTTAAAATTTATTTTCAAAAATACAAAACAAGGAAAATAAGTATATGTACACAAACACTATTAAAATAGAATATGTATTATACAAAATATGTACAGCTTTCAAGTGAAAACAATTCCTATCTGGCGCGTTTATCCTTGACGGTGTAGTGAAGAACTAATGGCTGGGCCTGGGAAGGAAACAGATTGAAAATATTACACATGATGAAAATAACCACAGGGAGATGCATGTGACAAGAGGTTTCTTTAAAACTCCACATCACACTTCTTGTTGAATATTTATTTGATTCTCCAATAAATCAAAGTACAAAAAGTTTGTTCAAGAGGAAGAACTATCTGGCATTTATTGGCACTGTAGCTGACAGTAGCTGTACTGTACCTTGCCAAACCAATGCGAGAGCCATAACCGCTTCATGGTCATGTGATCAGGCAGGGACTCGTTATTGAACAACATCTGGACCTATACGAAGACCACACAAACAGATGAAAAGGGTCATCTGACAGAACATCTGTGGATATGTTAATATGTGAAACTTATTAGATCTTAGCAAGAGGACATTTTTTCTTCACTTAAAGCAAATTCTGTCATCTTTGTCACAATCATAAACACGTTTATATTAATCATTCAAATAAATTCAAACCCCTTTGACAAAACAGCCACACTGTATGCGAGACACGCAACAGGAAGTTATCGCTTCCCAAAAGAATATGCACAATCTGGAAAAGGATTCATTTCACTGTGTAGTGCAGTTGTTCCCACATGCTGGGAGAAAGACCCGATTTTATTATTTATCAGGTCTTTGTGTTGATTTTTTAACCTCTTAAATCCCTTTTAAAGCATGATCTTGCTGACAACTAGGCGGAAAAAATGTTTGATCGGGAAAAGCATCAAACACAACTAAGCCATTAACTGAGAAGCAAACAAACTGTCTAATGGCATTTTTATGAACTTTAATTTAAAACAGAAGAAGAGATGCAAACAGCTGCCTGCTGCTAATAAGGTGACCAACACGTTTACGAGACAACTGGAAACCAAATGTTTCTTCTAAATGGAGAAAAACGTTGCTCTTTCCAACAGAACAATAAAACTGATGGTTTATCAGAGTCATGATTAACCGAACAGGCAACCTTAATTACGATTAATTATCATTTCAGTATCACTGTATTTTGTTGACATGTTTTATTGTAAATATGTCCATAATGGAAGAGCAGATAATGTAATAGTGAAATTAAACAGTTTGTATGTGGTGAGTTAATTATTACTTTCCATTTATTTAAGATATGAAGAAAGATTACATTGATTTGTGGTTCTGAACGTTGGTTTCGATTAGATTGTCCAGCCCTAATGCAACAAATGCACCATCTAAAGTGCCCTTGCAGACAAATCTAAACAAGATGCCAAAAAAAACTAGAGCAACATTTAACAAAGAAGCTGGAAATGTCCTCTTTAAATAAAAGTAAGCGTAACTACTAACAAATGCAGGATGTATGTAGATATTTCATGAGAATTTCCTTCATCAGGAATATTCATTGTTAACATGTTTGGAGGTTTTTTTTTGCACACATTAAATAAAATGCCTCGAGGTTTTGGCTTGAGATTAAATAAAAAAAAAAAATGTATAAAGCTCTTTCAAAGTGCTGTACATGGCAATTAAAACAGACATGAAACAGTTTTACACAACAACACAGCTGAAAAACAGTTTTGTACTGTAAAGTAATATATCGAACGTCTGACCAGCCGGCCGAACTTGCAAAGGTTTGAATCTGTTACAGACAGTATTACTTAGAAGAAAGACAAAAAGAGAGAAAAAAAAAGACAGACTGATTCGACATATTAGACAGAATCGGATACTGACCTGGTGTTTTTCGACATTTAACCGGTGACAGAGGACCTTCCGCAGGTGCCTTACCTCCGCTCGCACAGAGCAGCGGACAAACTTCTGCTGCAGGGACAGGATTAATCAACGGGATGCAAACTTTTACACAAGCAATATAATCAAAGTTGACACATTCAAGGGAGAGAAATACCTTAAAATAAATTATGTCTACTGGCATAATTCAATTTATTGCCTCGTCTTGTTTTCACTAGTTTTCATGTTTATACTGTAGTATAAGCTGTCCAATTTACTCAGCTGTTTAACATGTTACTGTACCATAGAGGAATATCCCTCATTTAACTTTTATACGTGCAGACAGTATTTTAACCGTATCAAGTAGGTAAAACATGGCAGAGCCAGGGAAAGAAAAGGTTCAAATTAATAAATAAATAAGCCTAGAAGTTATAAACATCTATTCGGTTTTCCCCATAAAACTAGAGGTACATGCCGTCATGTCTTTAAAAAGACTTCTTAAATCTCAACATTAAAGTATTAAAATGTTTTAATGTCCATTCAGATTTAAACTGCAATGCAGTTCTATGACTAAACCCATTTCCAGCACAAGAAACTCAGACCAACAACGAGGTAACTGTGTGACCAGGGTGCGGTAATTTCCTGTTAAAATTAGATTTACAGTGAAGAAAGACCCCCGCTTACTGCTGGATGTTTTCTGCTCCCAACTGAATTATTACACACCCTTGAGCCTAAGAGCTAAATCTGCTTTTTCTCAAAACCTGCACAGCAAGGCTGCAATATTTCTTTTGATGCACAGGCACTAATTTGTTCTACAGAATTTACACATCACTAAAAACTTTAAGCATAATTGGACACACAATGTAGAGAGGCTGGCAGCCAACAAAAGGAGTCACATTTAAATCAAGAAAGCTGTAAGGACACAGCTTTCCTTAGCAAACTGATCCAACACTACACCCAAGAGTGTGATTAGTTTTTATGTATTTATGAGGTTTCTCATCAGCAACTAATCTGGTTTAATGGGTTGCAAAGAGGTTAGAGTGAAAACCAACTGTGTATAAAAGGTTCAGGAATGGAACAAAAGGAGTTGTGTGTTACAATACACAATCATTTTAACTTTACATAGTGATCAATGAGGATGTGGGTACATGACAGAGTAATGACAGTCACCAGACGTTAACACTGGTCTAACTGTTGTCTGGTTTTGAATATTAAGAAAGAAGCACTAAAACCAGATAAAAAAAACAAAATGGAAATGATATATTGCAAAAAGGATTGACAGCAAAGGGCCTGATGCCAAACGGCACCATACAGGAATCTGTCAGCCCAGAAGCCAGGGCATAATGAGTTAAACAAGGGCGCCATCTGTTGGAGGAACAACATCATTGCAGCAGGACCGTGGGCTTGTGTCAGTCTAGTCTGGTTTTTCCCTCAATAATTACCTCCGCCAAAGAGTTTGTCTGCTTGTTTGTTTAACTGTTAGCAACATAACTCAAAAAATGTATTAATGGATTTTGATGAAATTTTCAGGATATGTTGTCACTGGAGACAAATGATTTGGTGGAAATCTGGAAAAGATCCTGGATTCTGGATCACTTTTCAGTAACATTACGGTGCTGCTTGGCGGAGGTCTGTGCTCTCTGTGTGCTTTTCTTGTTTATATTTACAATCAGAATAATTTTACTCTACCAAATGCAGGCCCACAAGGTCAATAAATTTCCACTCAAATAAAAAGAAACCCTGATTTGTTAAATCAGAAAAGGGTACTTCACATGTACATTTTTAATAAAACAAAAAGGAATTAAATTATTCCTGACTGAATTTCATCATTTATACTAGATTAACTAAACACTGGCTTAGAAATCCTGGAATAAAAAACTATGTAAACAGGGTGACATGCACCAAAAGACCCCAGGTCAGGGTTAAAACCTGAGCCAGCTGCATATTCCTGTGATGAACAGGATGTTCCTGCCATAACACCGGAGCAGAAGAAACACTCCAACAGCTCTTCGCTGATGCGAGACTGTTAAAAACTAATATTTTTTCAGGTTTTCAGCTGGTTAATTCGCTTCACTCGCACTCTGTCTGCTGACAGAAATGTGGTTACTTGTGTGTAGGTGCACGTGTCTATGTGCGTGTCATCAGGGCAGAACTCCCAGAAAGCAGCTCTGATTTGCCAATCATGTAATCAGATAAACCACTAAACACCACTAAACTCTATTCTCTGAAGTTGTTTGCAAAACAAAGGATGAAGATATCTCACCTGAACACACAGATTGTGTTTCCCATGTCTGAATAATAATTCATGAGCATGCTTATTGTTTGATGGTTTGCTTCATCTATTCTTCTCAGCTGAGTTGCTTTCTTTAGCTGGTTTTTATAAACTTAAAATATTATTTTGTTTCTGTACCTAAAAATTCCTGAAACATGTGTGTGGTCTCTGTAACTGTGGCTTAATATAAGAAAAAAACATCTTGCGATTTTTATGACAACTGCTATTTAATATTACTAGTGCTTTTACCTAAATGGACAAACAGCAGACTTAAAATATATTGTCGCTTCGCATGTATGCGGCCTCCACATCAGCCAGACTGGATCTTGCCGTTGCTGCAGTTGTAACTCTGCCATGTTTTTGTTTTTTATTTTTGTAAACAAACAGTTAAACGTAGAAATATCTTTAAAATTGTCTTCAAAATGTCTCTTGGAGACTATTTTCTTCTTTGCTTCCAAAACCATTGTTACCAGTGTCAACAAGCACAGACTTTTGCTGAAACCAATGCTAAGTACACCCACAGGACAGTTTCTGGGAAGGACTTACCTGAAGAGTAAGTTTTGTTTTATCTTTTCCAGCAAGTGAGGAACTGTAAATACAAACCAGAGGAGAGAAGTCTGTCAGGGGAGCTTAAAATAATGCTTTATCTTTAAACATAGAACACATTCCTATTCATTTTTCCCAATGTTTACTCTTTTATCTGTCTTATCTTTAATTATTCTATAAAAGTGAACATAAATTACTTCAAAAACAACAAAATAAAGACACTGCTTACCTTAGCCTTTCTAAACACAGCGAGACCTGCTCATCGTATCTGTAGAAGTGAGCTTTTGAGTGGTCAAAGCTTGTATAAGGTAAACCTGTAGCATCAGATACATCTGGACAAAAAAAGGGTAAAAAGGTTACGTATAAAAGTAAATTGTTTACCACGCTGCTGATAAGGCACATTGCACTGTAGCTCTGGTACTTCTTAATCATTTTAAAACAGAAACTGCTAAATGTTGCACGTTTTAAAAACTCACTAACTTCAGTCATAATTCCTGACATAAAACTTCAGGTGACTGCGTCAGCTCTGAAGTTACATCTCATTTATAATCATAATCACAGATAAATGTGCATCTCATAATATTATGTTAAATTAATAAACCTACAAAAAAATACCAAATTTATTTCAAACTTAAATATAGCTTAGAGATGACTACAGTAATGGGTAGATTCAGCCTGTCTGGGTGTGTCTCTGCGATGCACACAAAGCAGTGAGCATTAAACGAGTATTTCCACAGCTTCCCCACATGGGCAGAGCTTCATACATACTCATTTTCACCTCGTTTTCAAATGATTGAAAAGACATTTTTTCCAACACATTTTCCTGCTGGTTTGAGTGTGGGCCTTTGTGCATGTGCATAAAGTATGCATCTTTTAGAGGAAATGTTATTTTCAGGCTTCAGTGTTTTGGCAACAAGTTGCCTCTTACGTTTGGCAAGTGAAGCTGTTCGTATCTTAACTGTGCTTCTTGTGTTCAGGTCATATTTTGATGTCATCTCAAGTGGTAACAAATACTTTTCTCTATGAACGCTGACAGAAAGCCGACATTTAAAAAGGTTAAATTGCTAAATCAATCACAATATTTTCCCGATAACCTGCAATTACATTTTTTTAAACTAGTGCAGGCCTCATCACTGGTGGTGAAAACAAAAGCCAAATTTAAAATGAACTCAGACATAATGAGGGGATGCAGCCTTACCGTCTCCTGCCGGCTGAATGACTCTCTCCAACCCTCGTGACTGATAAAACTCCTTTATTCTTTTGTCTTCACCTGATCAATAACAACCACAAAATGTACAAACATGACAAGGAGGTCAGGCAATCCACAACCCCGTGATGTTCTGTAAAAATACCTTAAGAACTTACTTTCTTGTAGTCCAGGCACCAGTTTGTAGACAATGTCTTGCATCACACGATCCAGTTTGAGGTTCAGTAAGGGCTGTGTTTCATGAATTTTGATGTTGCACATTGGACAATATTTGCTGGTTTGCAAGTATTTTACAATACAACTTTTACAGACTGTTGAGGATAAAGAAATCTTTAGGTTAAATATGATTTAACTTCCCTGCTGGATATGTTACCGGATTTGGTTTTGCATCAAAACATAAGAGTCACAAACTTACATGTGTGCAAACACTCTGTAATTGTTGTGGCATCTATGAAGTATCCCGCGCAGAGGTAGCAGACAATGTGTTCATTCAGGTCCTTGATTTTCAACTTCACTTCCTCCTGTTAGGAAAAAAAATAAAAAGAGAAAAAAATTATTTAGAGAAAGAGAACCAAGCATGTAAATTTTAAAGATATCCTTTGAAGCTCTTTGCTAATAGACAGGTCTTATTGATCCTTATCCTTTGATAAAGACATTGCACGAGTGTGTATGTGAATAAGAAACACTGTAAAGGAGGTTTGTAAAACCAAGATAAGATCTAAAAACAACAAGTATGGACCACTTACCCACACATGTTCTGCATTTAAACATAAAACATCTCTTAAAATTAATTCAATCACTACCCGGTCTTTTAAAACTATTTTCTTTGTTAACAAAATTATTCTAATTACATGTTCAATACCTGGCTACAGATTAAAACAGGGATGGCCCAACACCACATTGTTTTCAAACTGAGTGGTACTGATATTAAAATGAATAAACTTAGACATACTTAAGATTCGTATCGGTGCATCACTAGATTAAAACCAGTGAAAGGAGAAGTTAACTGCATCCATTATCACAATATAAACAGTACTTAATGTGGATAATATTTTTAAACAAAATCAACATAAACATGAGAAATGCAAAGACACTTTTATGATAAAGACATTTTTGAAGGCAGTGGTTTAACCCTGCATAGAACAGTATTTTGCCACACACAAAAAATTGCCAAAGAGTAAGGATTAACCAATAATCGGCACAGCAGTCCATTTCTGCCTGCAGCCGCCACTCTGGGCTTTGAAACGATGTCCCACCACACTCCTCTCTGATTGGCTACACAGCTTGTGACAGCCAATCAACACTGAAACTTTGATGTGGCTCTACAGTGAGCAAGGGGAGAGGACTGTGTATGACTGCAGTCAACAGAAAATGTCAAAATTGTGATCAAAATCTGCTATGGAAGGTAAGAAGACACAACATGGGTACAGCAAGTACCCCAGATGTAGAGAGGAAGCCGCTAAATTACACAAGCAGTCGACTTTCACAATACGCTTCATGTAATTTGTTATTAGCTCAAGCGTGCCTGAGAAACGCACCTTCTTCATACTGTAACTCAGTGGCTGTTCCTTCCTACACATGCTTTGAAAAAGTATTCTTTCTGTAGCTTTTTAAACACTCGGGGAGTTTGGTGACACAACCACAAAAACGCAGGATATATGCATTTTAAACATAAACATGGAACATTATTCACATGTAGACCCACATTTGGTGTAACGAGGTCTCTTTTCATCCATCCACTCATGGACAGAGGTGAACAATCCAGGTTCCATAAAGTAGAAGTCCTGCCATGTTTTTGGATCTATCAGTACATTTAGAACAGGTGTTTTCACCAACAGGCTTGTTTACCTGCTGGTTTGGTGACGGTTCAGAACAGCGGCAGGACATGATTTCTACTTTCTGGGCCGGGAATGTCCACATGTGCTCATGTACTGCAGCAGTTCCATACATGTAATTACTAAGACGTGAATGTCAACAACTTTGAAATCAGCACTGCTTTATTATTTATTCCTTAACTGTGGAGCAGGTCACCTACCTGTTACAGCATTAATATGACAATTGTTTTAATGACTAAATCATTGAAACAGCAAATCACATCGTATTTCAAAACTTACTGAGTAATTTTTTTTATAAAATGACTAAAATGCAGTGGAAAGACTGAATACTGTGTCTGATTTTCTGGAGGTAGATGATTTTTTTCTGATGGGTGCTTTGTCCACGATGCTGCCGGAAGTCCGGTCACCTGTGTGTACGCGCACTGACCTGTGTGGTGGCATCACGATGAAGAAACCAACACAGAGAGCAGCTTTGACATTATTCAGACCGTCTTCCTTTAAGTTAAAGCAAGTATAAACTTTCAAGATTGTAAATACATTCTGGTGTGGTGCTGTATAGAAAACCAGATCAAAATAAATTAACTTGATCTGGTAAGCAGGGTGGTGGGTCCAGATTATAATAGAAGATAAACAAGCCAAGTTTGGTTATTGTAATGGTTTCAGGTTTGTAAAATTAGACCCATGCAGAACTCTTGTCTTTAGAGTTGCTAATTTTACTGCAGTGTGCATAACAAATATTTTCTGAACACAAGGTGTTGGCTTTGTTTTCCCTCCTTACTATACAGTCATTTTGGCAGATTGACTCACACATGATAAGCAAACATTTTAACCATAGACATTAACCTAACATGCATGTCTTATGGGTGGGAGGAAGCCAGAGTACCCAGAGAGAACCCACGCATACATGGGGAGAACATGCAAACTCCACACAGAAAGGCCACTGGACAACTCTCCCCAGCCAGGGTTCAAACCAGCGATCTTCTTGCTGTGAGGCCACAGCGCTAACCGCTGCATCACAGTGGATAGTTAGTTTACAAGTGAGCCATGACCCCTTTAAAGTGGACCAGAGTCTGCTTCTTTAATTCACAGAGATTGGACACGCCATCGCTGCAAGCAGACCACAGTTTGTTTAAAATGGACCACGTTCCAGCAATGTGAAGTCCTGCAGTGTAGAAAATATTACAATAACCAAAGCCAGTAATATGCTGGATCACACTCTGCTGCACTATGACGTTTGCTTTCGTTTAATTGTTCTGATTTATATTAATACATTATAGAAATACCTGTAAAGTTGAGCGTAATATCACATGGCCCGCATGGTACAGTGCTTTCCTAAATAAAAAAAAATACTACTATACCCTTTGGATCAGGTATCATGTGCTGTGATTCTGACCTTTACCTGGGAGTATTCAACATAAACTTTAAGAAATGTGGTTTAATAAACACAAAAATAAAATATCTTTCATATAAAAGTAGCTAAAAGGTAATTGATATATGTTTTACAAAGAAGCAGGTGGAGGTTAATTGCGTTTTCGTAGTACTGTGAGCAGTTGTTACAAACATGGTTCTGCAACAGCAAAAATGTCTATGCTGAACGAACCGTAATAGTCCAATGTGATGAAACTAAGCGCAAACAGCGGGAGTTCGAAGCGGACCGCCGTTACTTCGTTATACAATAAGCGGAGAGAAGCAGCGGAGAGCAGCCGTCGTTACCACCCCACTTTACTCTAATGACGCTTGAATTGCAAGAAAACTCCCGGTTTTATTGAAGAGAATGTGAACGTATGGCCACAAATTGGCTAAATAACTGTTAGTTGAGTGGTTTTATGCACGTTGCTCCGAACAACACGGTTGGACCTCGTCATCTACGCATGCTCAAGCACGTCTCTCCTCGCAGCGCTTCAGCATCGCTCTCCATCAAGCTCCGTGGAGACGACAACGATCTCCCCTTGGTACTTGCGATAAACTCGACTCTTCATCACTTTCACGCTCCACGTGATTTCCACCAGTGCAGACTGGTTTGAGTAACGCGGCCACTCACCTCGTTCCTCAGTGGGTCCAGTTTGTAAACGGACTGTAGCTGATTTCGTAGTCGCATCGCTATGGCCATCGGACCTTGCTCCGCCATCTTTGGGAATTATGCTAAGTTCCGGGTAAACCGGAAGGGGCTTTTTCTGCAAATTAAGGCGGGTAGAATAGAAAATAAGAGTGACATTACAGTGGAAAACATGAGATAAATAGGGTCACTTTGCCAGTTTACATTTTTAGCATTCGAAGTTGTTATTGTAAAGTAAATTAAAACAGCTACAAAAGTTACACAAACTATTCAAGAGGGACGAATGCTAAACTTTGATCTTGTGATGCAAAACGCCAAGAAAAAAGCCTGTCTATCGTAATTGCGCTGTATAAATAATGGATCAAACGCGCGCACGCAGACAGAAAAACGCACACATATAAATATTCACTGAGTAATGGAAAGTAATTAAAATCTTTACAAAAGCTATTATTCTGCAATTTAATATGACTTACCAAGTCTTTAAAATATTTTCCTAATAATATGATTAGTAGCATTTGCACAAATACCATGTGCACATTTTAAATAAATGCAGTCTATTAGCTTCACCGCGTAAAAAAGCATTAAATACACATGCATTTACTTTGTTTTACAATCAGAAAAAAGATTG
This sequence comes from Pseudomugil gertrudae, assembly GCA_037177535.1. Lineage (NCBI taxonomy): Eukaryota > Metazoa > Chordata > Actinopteri > Atheriniformes > Pseudomugilidae > Pseudomugil > Pseudomugil gertrudae. The sequence continues at coordinate 7,950,697 of JBAMHV010000007.1, read as the reverse complement.
TTTTGAATAAGAAAAACTGCTCCCTATTTTCAAACTTTGAAATCAGACAAAACACTAAAATAATTGATCATATTATTATTATTAGGCATTTTAATTATTATTATCTCAGTATTTTTCTTGGATCTGTTTATTATGTGTAGCCCTGCCAAATCATTCTGTAACTCCTGATGTATCTTTCTGTCAGTCTTTATTCTTTACAATAGAGGGCGCTGCATTCACATGACTCGTTTACAAGTTAAGCAGACTGAAATTTAACGTTGTGTTGTGAAATGCTATTTGTATTCTCAGAGTTTAATCCTGTCTTTGAAAAGAAAATGGCATTAAATTGAGTGAATTCTTCACTGTTTTGTGAGCTCTGACGTTTATTAGGCTTTATTTATTTTGAACAAGCCCAGGTGTTAATTCTGTTAACACACATCTAACTGCACTATTCTTCCTTTAAATCGGATTTAGTGCGTATGGAAGCATGTGTCAAATAATTTAAATATTACACTAGCTCATAAGTGAAGGATCAAAGAGTTGGACAAAATATGTTGAAGCAAGAGATTTGAGCACTGTGTTGTATGACGTACAATGAACAGCAACAAAACTATCACAAAGAATAGATCAAATGTTTAGAATGCACAGCAAAGCTAAAACAAATTAGTTAATATAAGTTTACAATCTAATAATGACATAAAAATACACTAGAGTTAATTTAGTTTGAAGAATGAATGTCATGGTTTAAAACAACAGGTGAACTGAGTTTAATGGGCTTTTCTCTTTTGCTGTAGCCCTTTCATTTAGAGTAGCACTTGTGACTGAAGTGTTTAGGGGTGGTGGGGGGAGAAGCTGAGTGAGTTCCCCTCTCCCCCCATTGAACAATGACCACCAAGGGTCTCTTATAAAAAGAACTGAACCATCAGTTCAGTTGCCAACAGCAGAAACCTGTGGTCATCCTGGCCAGCTCCCAGACCTAAGTATGTGTGAATATGAAGCAGAGTGTTGATATGAAAACAAACTTTCCCCGACATATTCTGTGTGGTTTATGCATTTTGGACACATTTTTTAAAATCAACAGTTTATATTGTGTATCACTGCATTTTTTTTTAGCCTTATAAGCTTAGAAAGCGGTAAGACATAAAGTATAAATAAAATTGATATTTCTGAGACATGGTTAAAGGCAGTTTATTTTTCCAACACATTACTTACAATCATTTACTTACAAGGAGAATGAAAAGCAATAGCTTTATGGAAAAACATGTTTTTAAGTGGTAGAGAAACTGTATTCGTGGTTGTGGCCGAGTTCCATTTGAATTCGCGTCCACCCTGTTTCAACAAGTCTTCTTTTTGGTATTACATGTGGCGGTCTCCCTGATCCCTCCCAGAGGGCTTCCAACCTATGGACCACCCAAAAGCTGCCGTCCTAAACAAGGAATTACCCTCTCATTTATCCTTTTGTAATTTCCCAGTGTAATGGAATGAGTAGTATGGTCTTATTCCTACCATCTCTGCAGAAGCCTACATGCAAAACCTTTATTGAGACTGTTAAATCTGGCATGAATGCTTTGGATATTGGACTTTCTCAGTGATAATTGACTCACAACTGATGTTTTCTTTTATTATTAACGTTCCTGAGAAGTGCCATCATGATGCGAATTAGCAGGAGGTGAAATTTTGTGAAACATCACACTTGAAAAGTTTCAGTCATTTATCACTGTAACACTTTGCACGCTCAATCAATATAAGCTGCAAGATAGAAAAGGCAAAGCAATGTAATTCTCTCTCTTGGCAGCTTTTTTGAGTATGAGGTACTTTTGTGATCAGTCTCGCTTCACTGAGCCTTCATAGTCAGGCCTTGTGTCCCCTGCTGTCTGCCATTTCCTCTTGCCATGTAACGTCTTATCTGCTGGGTCTACGAGGTCATTGCTTATCTGATTGACAGAGCTTTGACTCCATACAATATTCAAATAACCAGAGGCCCTGGAGGCGCAGGAGGATCACAGCATGGCAAAATCCACCAGTCAGAGTGAGAATGAATGGGTGAGAAAGGTGCCAAAGTGAAGATCTCGAGTCCAAGCCTTTCAATGACAATCATTACGTCATGTCAACATTGTAGACAATAGATTCTCTATTTTATTAGGGTGTCTACAGGTCTGACAGTTATTTCTTCCATCCTTCACTATGAAATTATTACTTTATCTAAGGGACTGAACACCTGCTGTGAACAAAGGGCTGCAGTACCGTGAAGAATGTGATAATTAGAAAATAAATTAAACAAAAAAACTATAAAAAGTTGGGAATTTATTTTGAGCACATTCTTGATTTCTGAGTTAAATAGGAATTTTTACTCTGCCTAATAACATCACAATAAATGAAGATGCATCAAAACATTGAGCAACAGAAAACATAGAACTGACAGAGACCCCATTTATCTCTGCCCTGGATACCCCGAGCAAAAGACTACACTGCAATAGGAATCTACGTTTTACCATGCCAAAAAGGAGGCCCCAAACCTTCCTCCCTCCCTCTCTCTCTCTCTCTCTCTCTCTCTCTCTCTCTCTCTCTCTCTCTCTCTCTCTCTCTCTCTCTCCCTCTCTCTCTC
>JBAMHV010000007.1:7937072-7948013 GCA_037177535.1 Pseudomugil gertrudae | reverse complement strand
CTCTCTCTCTCTCTCTCTCTCTCTCTCTCTCTCTCTCTCTCTCTCTCTCTCTCTCTCTCTCTCTCTCTCTCTCACTCTTGCTGTTTTTCTCTCTTGCTATCTCACTCCCTTTCTCTCTCTCTCAGAGCAATCAGAGCATGCAAGGGTGGGCTGCACCTTTTGTCTCCAGCAATTGGCCACCAAGTGGCAAGCTAATGACGAGAGCCCTCTTGGAATGGTTCCAGAGGAGTGCAGCTTGTGTTGCTTGATGGGCAGGCATAATGAATGATGTAGGGCAAGCCTTTAGGCCTCCCCCTGGCACAGAACCCCCAATATTGGAATCCGAATTACCTCAAATGCTGCAAACTACACAGGAATTTGCTTCAATGAGAACGTTTTGCCAAGATGTTCTAACTGCCATTGCAGATTGCAGGACTGCATAGTATGCACTGACAAACCCAATGAAAGAAATAAAACAAGTGTAAGAAGAACTGTTGTAATGCAACTTGGCCTTTTTTGCACTAATTAGCAGATATGATAAAAAAAAATCACAAACTAGATAATTTTTCTTACATTTTTTTTACTTTAGTTTACATGGTGTAAGGCAATGCTTACAGATACAGAGTTAACATTTAAATGTGTCAGATTACTTAAAAGGTAGTCTGTTGTCCCTAAAACATTTGAAGGACATTAAGAATATTATATATTAAATGTTATTTAGACTCTCTTAAAAATGTAAACAAAGGGAGATTTTAACAACTCTCACATGTAAGCTATAGGATCACAGAGCATATATCAGCTATAAAAATGCAAATGTAACGATTGCGGAAAACTCATGAAAACAGGTTTTTCTTTAAAAATTAGACAATTATTTCTCATAAATGCGTTAAAGTGAGTGAAGCATGCAGTAAAGGGCTACATACCTGCAGAGAAAATACAAATGTTACATTGTAAACATCAATAATCACTAAAAGCCATACCTTTAGATTTACCAGGCTAAATTAATATAGATGTTTGTTGTATACCAATATAGTGGCATAAAGAGGCATTTTATTTGTTTTATCAAGAGGTATAGCTTTTAAGTGCACACAGCACTTTAATGATACTTTGATCTCTATCAAGTTTTGAAATGTCAGATGTTGCTTCATGCTTCTGTTACACTGAAGTAAATAAACTGCCCTCTTTTTGTTTATGTCTAGACTTTTTGCAGATGTTAATTAGTGGATGGCATGATTGGAAGATGCTGACATAAGATTAGTTTGCCAATAAGAACAAGTTATCCAGCCAATGTCGGAGAAAAAGAAAAAGCCCCGTATTAAATCTTATTAATGTGGCACAATAGAGCTTTGTCTATCATCTGTTGAATTTTCATTACTTGTGTGTGTGTGTGTGTGTGTGTGTGTGTGTGTGTGTGTCTCCTGCTTTTTGATCTGTGTGTGTGTGATTAGGCCTGAATGGCATGTGCGTGTCAGACACACCCAGATGCACACACAAACTCCAGTGAGCCGTGATAACTTTAAAGCAACTTGCTTCTTTCAGAATCAGATTTTATTTCTTCACCACAGGAAACATTTTTAAACAGTAATAAGACTGATATAAAACTATATTTATAAATGATAATAACACAACATTTTTCAGTTAAAACCTCTTTTAACAGATTTAGTGAAGAACAATTACTTGCATGACACTATAGACTTGGCTTGATGAGTCTTGATCTCTTTAAAGTGTTAAATAAAAGGAAATCTCTCCCAAACACACACACATATGGCCGTGATAAGATAAGATGATTTCTTGCTTGTATTCTTAATCTACACACTCATAATAAGCAAGTTGTGTTATTTATGGATAGGGGCATGTTGCGTAACAAGGAATGTCAGTAGCTTTTGTAAGGAATTCTGATTCTTATGATCATTTATCTCTCACAAGACATGATTAAAATGTTATAGTGATAGCTGCGGCCATTCATGCAGTTTTCCCAACTGTCACTCCCTGTGTTGACTTTTCTTTGAAATATAAGACCCACAAAGCCCTTAGACACACTTGTGACTCTCCCAATGCAATGCAATGACTCTCTGCAAGGAGGTGCAGGTTTACTTATCACACAGCCATCTTATCTTCATGGACATTTAAGAGAATAAGGGTGAAGGGATAACAAACTCAGAGAGGAAGCATCATCTAAATCCTAGAAACAGATGCAGGCTTGGTGAGGGCCATTATCACGAGCCTGTACACCAGTTTTAGACTGATATATTGTATTTTTTGTTATATTTACAGTAAATATGATGTATTACACCTTCCAACGAGCTGGCGATTGTTCCTTAGTGTACTATGCTCACGACCTGCAAATTTTGTGGGATAGTCTCCGTCCCCCCTGACCATAAATTTGATTAAGAAATTAAAATAAAAAAAATGAATGGTGTGGTATACCTACCATGTATTTTTACAAGAAGCCTTCAATTACGAGCTGTAGGCACAGCCCTCTATATTAGTTGCTCTCTTTATTTAACTGGATAGTTCATTTGAATATAACTGCATTTCCATTACATTTTTAAGCCATATTTGTAAAGTTTTAACAAACAATCTTAGTTGTTGTAGCAACAGTACTCAAAAGTCTTGTCTGGCTGACAAAGTTTTGTGAGAATTGCAGCTTTTGCAAAGTAATAAAGCATTATTTTAGGGGTTTCTACCTGCCTTTGGAGAATTTGTCACAGCTTCCAAAAGCCCTTTCCCCTCATTTCCTTTTCTAATTTATGGTAAAACTTAACATTTTTCTATTTTCTCCTTTATATCGCACAATCTTTACAGGAAATGAAGTGGTCACATGACCTCCTATGTTATGTACAGAGATGAGTAAATGTCAAAAAAGTGTTACCATTACCATTTATCCATCCATCCATTCTCTGCTGCTTATTAGGAGTCGGACCTGAAGGCCTTTACACACCATGGAATATTTCATACAAATAATTTGCATGAGAATATTTTTTATCAGATCACTGTCAAGTCAACGGGTACATTTACATCAATGATGAAATTCTGTCCTGCGATTTTGCAAGTTTCAGCTACACAATCAACCAATCAGAGAAGGTGTCTTGGCAGCGTCACAAGAACTGGTTGCGAGCTGCGCAGCTACCTCATTTAAACTTCACCACAATTGCAGCCATGTCTGTGTCACAGTACTCTTGTTTGATTGACAAGCGAGAAAAAAATTGATGGGGCAATGAGTAGGCTACAAACCACTATGTGTGTCAAACAATTGTCAACGAGTTGAATTATGAAGATGATGTGTAGATCAAATGTATTGATTATTGTGTCTGTATTTTATATGGCACAGTTGTAAACCATTAACATGCTAGCAGTTAAAAGTCATCTGATTCTTTTATTTATTTATTTCAAAGGACATCTCTGTCTACATTGTGGTGATCAGTGTTGCAAATCCTTAGATGGTTGTGAACACAGAGGGTTCAACTTCACAACCAATAAGGTCTGCCGTTTTTTTTTTTAAATCAAATCAACTCATACCATTATACTCAGGAAACATACTTCCCAGCAAGTCTGATCACTTTATTACAATAAATGTATTTAAAGTAAAAAAAAAAACAAACATTTTATATTATTGTACGTATTCTATATGAGTAATGATCAGCTAGCCCAGGGGTACCAAACTCTAGTTCTCAAGGGCTGGTATCCAGCAGGTTTTTGTTATCTCCATGCTCCGACACAGCTGACTAAAATTTATAATAGGTTGACAAGTCACTGTTGGATCTATTTGATTTACATCAGGTGTGTTAGTGCAGGTAAACAGCAAAACTTTCTGTATACTGGCCCTCAAGGAATGGAGTTTGACACCCCTGAGCTAGCTTTTGGAAGGCTATAGGCCTGAGGTGTCCAAAGGCGGTCCTCGGGGGCCACAATCCTGCAGGTTTTCCATGTATCCCTGGTCTAACACAGCTGACTCATGTAAATCAGTCATTTTGCTGAAATTCAATGGCTTTTGTGTTGATTTATTGGAGGCCTGTTTGAACAGGAATACATAAAAAATCTTCAGAACAGCGGCTCCCGAGGACCGACTTTGGACACCACTGCTATAGGCCATTGCGCAGAGTTGACACCACCAGTCAGACTGTAAAAGAAAATGACAAAAATCTGTTTTTACCTCCAACATACAGCTAGTCTCTGGTCTAGTTAAACAGGCGCACAGAAATTGTATTGGCGCTTCTTCAAGTTGGGAGCTAGTTGCCGAAGGAGATCCTCAAATTGCCTCACATTAAGTAGGTCTGGAGGCGGTCGTGGACCAGCTGAACTAGAATTATATTCCCAGAGTTCTTCTGCCTGAGTATTGGATGTACCCAATGTGCTCCTTTTCTCTTTGCTTTTGCTAGCAATAGCACAACATTGTCATTGCTTAGTGCTTTTTTTCACAATGCAAGTAGGTGTGTAATTTTCATAATTGATTCCCAATTTTGTATTGGACTTGGTGTGTACACAAAAAGACACTATTATTTTGCCTCCATATTATTCACAGTTTCATGTCATTTATTCATTGACCCAGTGTGTAAGGCCCTTAAAGAGGGAAGCCCAGACTGCCCTCTCCCCAGCCACATTAACCAGCTCATTGGGGCTCGGAATCCTGAGGGGTTCCCAAGTCAGACAAGAGACATAATCTCTCCAGCATGTCCAAAGTCTCCCCTGGGGTCTCCCAGCAAGGATGTGCCAGAACACGTCACTAGAGAGGCGTCCAGGAGCATCAGCTCTATTTTGAGCCCCTCCTGGATGGTCAAGCTTCTCACCCTAAGGGAGAGACCAGCCACCCTGTGGAGGAAGCTCATTTCTGACCCCTTTATTCACAATCTTGTCATTTTGCTCACTACCCACAGCACGTGACAATAGGTAATGGTAGGAACATAGATAAGTAAATAGAGAGCTTTGCCTTCTGGGTCAGCTCCTACTTCACCACCACTAGCGCAGAGTCCACATCACTGCATTACATCACACACCACAGTGATCCACCTCTTGATCTCACTCTCCTTCTTCCCTTCACTCATTAACAAGACTCCAAAATACTTGAACTCCTCCACCTGGGGCAGGACCATATCCCCAACCTGCAGAGGACACTCCACCCTTTTCTGGCTGAGGACCATGGTTTCAGATTTGGAGGTCAGCTGTTTCACACTCAGCTGCAAATCACTCGAGTGAGAGCTGGAGATCATGATCAGATGATACCAACAGAACCTCATCATCGCAAACACAGAGACCCAATGCTGAGATCACCAAACCAGATCCCCTCAACACCTCAGCTGCACCTTGAAATTCCATCCATAAAAGTTATGAACAGAATTGGTAATAAATGGCTGCCTCACAGCCAACCTCCACTGTTACGCAATTTCCCTTCGAGGATTAATAAAGTTGTCTGTCTGTCTGTCTAAACGAATACGGCTTATTGCTGGCATTGTGAACCAAGCTCTGACACTGGTCATACAGGGACTGGACAGTTTGTACAAGGGTGTCTGATTCCCTACACTTCCAGAGCACGAGTCCCCAAGAAACATGGTTGACAGCCTTCTCCAAATCTACAAAACACATGCAGACTGGTTGGACAAACTCCTGTGCTCCTTCCAGGACCCCAAACAGGGTCAACTGTTCCACAACCAAAACAAAAACTACACTGTTCCTCCTCCATCAGGGGTTTGACTATCACTTTGCTTGACTGGGTTTGACTTGACCTTGACCAACAGGAAATTGTCAAGTGAATGCCATCTAGCAACATGAGACCACATGTTACTGGAAGAACTTAAAACTTTATGAAATCTCAGTAATAATAGCCTCTGTCATTTGGTCAACTTTGAGGGGTGGTGGACCCATAGTGGTGAGGCATTCAAAGACACATCAAAGCATTGTATTATACATAGATTCCAAAGAGAATGTGTGTGTGCGTGCATGTGTATTTACGTGAGATAATGGAAATCCTTTGATTCCCAAAAGTGATTTTATTCAAGCTTTCTGAGGAATTATTTCCTTTTGGAAATCCTGTAAAGAACTTTGATGAGGACCAAGAAGAGAAGACCCTTATTGCCGGCACTCACTGTGTCAATAATGGAATTGTTTTGGAGACGTTACCCTCGTCTCATCATCTTCTCTTACAGTCATGCAGGCGGCCTTTCATCTATCTTTACTATCTGCTTCCGTAGCATGCGACTACTGAGATCGCCAGCCTGCTATGCCACCACCTCTTGCTGCAGGAGGAAGTGCTTTATCTCCAAGAGTTGTCTTGATGACGCTGAGTGTTCACTCTCACTGACACACACAGGATGAGGTCATGAGTGTTGTTTTAACACCACAGTTTAGTAACACACATTCAATAATTCAGTCAATGATTCAAATAAATCAAAAGTTGTTGAATGTAATGTCAGTGGATTTATACTTTTCTGTAAGGTATGATTGAAATGTTCTAAGTTGAATATCTACATCTGTATACAGTTTATGAAACAGTAGTGAATTAAATAGAAATATTATCATACTTTTCATATTCAGTTTAAAAGATTCGTTATAAGAACTCTCTCATTTGAGATTCCACACTCAGAGTAGGAGCTCTAAGCCAATATTTCAGACATTTTGAAATGATTTATCAATAAAATTTCTCCTAAGCCCTCAAACCACATGGTGCTATGAAGAAAGTAAGGTTGATGTCCTCTGGGAAACGTGTAATCATTCACTACATGAATCTGTGGATGAAATTTCATGTTTTGTATCAAACTAAGATATGGTATGCTAACTGCATTGTGACAGTAAGGTTATAAAATTATTAGCAATATTGTTTATCAATCCAAATCATCCTTTGTAACAGCATTATCTTCACTGACAACTGAGTCAATGAAACTGTAGACATACTTCAGTCTGTACTGTGGATAGCCTGACTAAACTGGATAGATTGCCATTCAAGTGAGCATCAAACCATTTATGTACGGGACTGTCAACTAAAAATACTGTCCGTTTACTTCAAATGCTTTTCTTTTACAAATAGAACAATATATGGTAGAGCAATTCCTCTGTGAATATAATGTGATATTACATGAAATTTCAAAGCTGAAATTGCTCATTTTCTCTCCCACTAAATATTACCATAACCATGCACCTTAACAGACATATGTGCTCTACAGTTGGTATAAAAAAAGTTACGCTGTTGTTTATACTATATTTATTCATTATGATCTAATGTTAGGTTCTAACCTGTATTATCTAACTAGTGTTATACTAATGTATGCTGTGAGATTTAATTGAGATAGAAAATAGATGAATTGCATTAGTCTGAGGTCTACTTGTTTTGTAGCCCGCAGAGCTGAACAGGTGAGTGTTGTGAACATTTTTTAGGCACTGCTGAAGAAAGCAGCAGTTTGGATCAGTTATAGAAAATCAAAGACTAAATGGTACAAGATCAAAGGAAAATACTTTTTCTGTGATCCTGGGGTGTTGCAAATCTTTTATGATCTGGTTGCTTCATGTCATCATTGTTCGACATCTATTTACTGTATAAAAAGGAACTATCAACCTGTAAGAGTCATTGTTTACTTTTACTAAGCCCTAAGTGTGGGGACCCACTTTGCAAGACATAGATTTCCCCTCTTCCTCTGTTTACTATCCGCAGTCAAAGGTGTGTGCTGGCTTGCTTGCCCTTGGCTTTGGGTTGGGGGTTGTCTGGCTGCTTTGTGGTCTGTGATGTAGGCTGAGGGATTAGCAGGAATTGAGTTTTAGCAGCTCAGAGGTTTTGCTTGTTTGTTCAGCGCTGAGATGTAGCAACTGAAATGTCCTTGTCGATCACCTGGCAGAGGTGGTTCCATGACTAACTGCACAATTTGCTAAATAACCTGTATTTTAAATGTAACTTAGACTATCCGTACATTCAGTAAAAATATTCAGATTTAGTCTCCTTTACATTCATTCTGGAGTGCGCCGCTAGGTGGCAGCAAACAGTAGTAGCTTTGTGTTAACTGTCGTGATGCTTTGTGATTTTTGTAATATATGGGTCTTTTTTAAGACATCAGCTGTCAGTTTGGGTTGTTCAAGAAGACTTCGCGCTGGCGGAAGTTGTGCTTCATGGGAGTCTCTCTGCATATCTTTTTTTCTGCTATTTTAAGACTTGTTATTAGAGTCTTCATGGCAACGAGGCTTGTTTATCACCAGGATGTACTGATAATGCTCTCCAAATTTAAGTTTATCAGTGAAATAACACTTCAAATCCCAACACAGTTGGAGTGAAGCAGAGAGAAAAATGATGGAGATTTAAACTGTTTCTTCCAACTGTTGTGATGGCTAACGTGCAATTGCTAGCTAACAAAATTGATGAGCTCCAGGTTCTAACCGGGTCTTGGAAAGAATACAGAGTGCAGTTTTATGTGCTTCACCGAGACATGGCTGCATGAACACATCCCAGACTGTAATGCGTCTGTACAGGGCTTCAAGACGGTCCGGGCAGACCATAGTGAACGGCTCAATGGAGACCTGGGGGAAGGTGGAGTAGCAGTGCTGGTTGGCCAGCGTTGGTGTCATCCTGGACGTGTCGCTGTTTGGGAGAGGATCTGCACGGAAGACATGGAACTGCTAGCTTTTGTCAGCTGCTCCACCAGAGAGGGCTCATCGTTCAGCAACAGCCTGTCATTGGAGAGACTGTTAAAACCTGGTCTAACGATGCTGAGGATGCTCTGAGATGGTGTTTCCAGACAGCAGACTGGAGTGTCTTATGTGGTCCTCATGGAAATGACATCAACAGCTTGACTTAGTGTGTGACTGATTTTATGGACTTCTGTGTGGACGGCACCATCCCAGCAAGAACAGTGAAGAACCTTTATTAACTATTTTTTTGTATTTAAAAAACTACTACAATTCAAATTTCCCTCTGGGATCAATAAAGTATTTTTTATTCATTCATTTTCATTTAATTCTTTGCTCCTGTGTTAATTTCTTGTTTTTTTTTTATTTGTTTTTATAGAATATTTAAAACCAGTCTAATCAGATCAATGTAATTGTTCATTGGTGCATTTCTGATAACGCTAATGAAAACACTGGGGTGTTGAAAGGTGTTTTTACATTCTCAACTAAAGAAAGGTCTCTTGATAACTGATTTAAGATTCAGAAGTGATCTCCACACAGTGCTGGAACCACACTACTGAGAATTGGATCTCACTAAGTGAGTTCTAATGTTTTCTGTTTGGTAGCAAAGAGAAGAGGGTCAGCATTGTTTTTTTTTTAAACTTCCAATCAAGTCTTTGGAGTGCTGATGGACTAAGATGTGATTTTCAGCAGCCACATCAAAGCTGTAACAAAGAAGCTTTTTACCTCAGAAACATCAACAGGATTATAAGTTTAGTCTACAAGAAAGACCAATAAACTCATCCAGCATTCATCTCTAGCAGACTGGATCACTGTACTGGTCTTTTAACAAGACTTCCAAAAAAGAGCATTAAACATCTGCAGCTCATCCAGATGCTGCTGCTGGAGCTTTAACTAGGAATAAGAGATCTGAACAAATTAAAATCTTTACACTGGCCTCCAGTCAGTTACAGAATAGATGTAAAAAAAAAAAAAGCCCTGCTGATTGTTGTACAAATCTCAGAACAGATCAGAACCAGAATACATCTTTGATATGTTTAGAGAACATAAACCTAGCAGAGCTCTTAGATTCAGGTACATGGGTCAGCTGGTCCAGACCAGAGTCCAGAGTAAACATGGAGAAGCTGCATTTAGCTGTTATGCTGCAAACATGTGGAACAAACTGCCAGTAGAGATTAAACTGTCACTAAATGTAGACACCTTTGCATCCACATTAGAAACATTTTTTCATGCACCTACGAATGAAATCTGTATGATAACTGCTAACTGATTTAGCTTTTGATGATTTTAGTTTATTTTATGATTTTATTGTGATTTTTACAGTTTTTTATTCTTCTTTACAACATCTGTAATGCTTTTGATGTTTTTATTTAAAGCACTTTGATACATGAAAGGTGCTATACATGTAAACTTGGCTTGCCTTGCAACCATATTTACTTTGATTAACCACTTCACCATTGTGATTGCATTTGCTTGCTAACTGCAACAGAAAAACATTCATATTTAAATGAAAGATTACATTTGGACCAACTAACTGAAAAGCAATCACGTAATCACAACATTGTGGATCTATATTGGCTGTATGGACCTCATTGCATCTTATCTGTGTTGGTTTAAATTGTAATGCAAACTTTTGTTGATCTCTTAATGATATAAAACAGTTTGTTGTACTTAAAGATCATAGATGTCAGATTTTGAAATCAGTTTCAGACCTTGAGCCAGACTGAGTGTACCTATTGTTTCCTATTCATCTACAATGAGGCATGGTCACAGCTGGTAAATGTGAAAGTCTGGCACGAACAACCAGTCCAGTGCAGACGTTTCCCAGCTAATGGAGAATTTGTCAGTCTTTAGGGTGGGTGGATCAAAGATATGATATGATTAAAGGATAACTAAAGCATTCTGTTCCATGAGAAATAAGTGGACAAGGGATTCATTCAGAGGCTTCCATTACTTGTTTTTTTTATATGATATGCCTCATTTAGCCCTGGCTCATGAGCTAAGTAATTTAATAACTAATAAAGGTTTTTCTGTACAATAGGGTGGGAATAAATGGTGCTTATGAGTTTGTTCCATTTATATATCCTCTCAGCCTTCAGCTTGTTTGTGTTTTCTTAAAGCAGCTCTGGCTAAGACATTTAGATATACTTTTTCAGTTGATGAACATGATAATTTATTGCCTTGAGTTAATTTAAACCACAACAATGTTATTTGTTATTGTTAATGTTATTTAGTGCTAATGTGGCGTCATTATGCAAATAGGACTGTTCCATCTCATCTGTGATTCAATCAATCAATCATACTTTATTGTCACTATACATTACATACAGTGAAATTCTGTTCGGACCAAGGTTTACACAC
>JBAMHV010000007.1:7914540-7925395 GCA_037177535.1 Pseudomugil gertrudae | reverse complement strand
CTAACCACGGTCCCGCCCCACACGCTAAATTCTAGATTCCACACGCTAATTAGTACACGCAAATTGAGATCTTAGTAAATCTGGCCCTAAGTGTATTAAATGTAGAAAGATAATGACATGACAAACAAATTCAAGCAAAATTACTTAAGCAATTGTCTGTGTGGTATTTAAAACAGCTAGTTCAAGCTAATGCACTCAAGTTTTCATTCTACTTTATATTTTTTAAGACAATCATTCTCCTCAATGTTTTTAAGTAAATTCAGATCATCCAGTTTAAGAGCGTAATATTTGGTCATTATTATTTATCTCTATTTCCTACAAATGAGATAGCACAAGTATTTAAATTCACTTGAAATTAAACTTTTTTAAATTAAAATCTCTTTTGAAAGCTTAACCTTTCTGCCGTTTTCGTACAGGAGAAAAATAACAGTGAAAAGAACTTGTGTGGCAGAAAGTCATCAAAAAGCAAACCGTGTGTCAAAGGCCCAAACCAAAGGTCCAAAAGGAGACTTGCCTCTGAAAAGGTTCCATACATGAAGTAGCAAGGAGACTGCTGCATTGGCTGAAAAGATCAACTAGGAGAGCGAATAACACGTCCAACCTCCCTCTTCATGCTTAGTGTTCCAGCACAGTGAGCACAAAAGCCACCAAAAGCTACTGATAGTGTCTCGAGGAATCCAACGATTTTGTATTAATCAGAAAAAAAGCCAAAAGAGGTGCCTTAATTAGAAAAAGCCAACATGAGCATAACCAAAATAAAGCTAAAGACATGAAGAGAAACCATTAACACAGAGGAAAGACATTGAAAAAGAGATTGAAAGTGAGAAAGAAAATAGTTAGAAATTTTCATTGTCTTCATTAAAACTAAACTTCAGTTTCATGTTTTCATTTTTGTAAATGGACTTATGAGTTCATAATGCAATTATCCCACCTTTTTATAGATAAAAGGTTTAGTAAATTCACTTACTGTTTGTGTGATAATAAAATCTTTCTTCTAAACAAATACACTTATAATTGCCTTTTTCTTCCATGTCTGATGAACTGTTTTACACTTTAACATGCTTCACTACATAATCAATCACAGACTTCTTTATGCTTTACAGAACCACACACAAGACATGAAAACGCCACAGCATGCTGTTTTTAGGGGAGAATAATTCCTTCAGGCTGTTATGTTTTTATCAGTTTTCCTCCTGACAGCAGATACTGCACATCTCACACAGGACTCGTGGATGACATTTATCTTCAGTAAGTAAGATAGTAGATCTTTCTTTTATACAGTTCTTAGCAGAAAGTTACAATCTGACAAAAAGAAGAGATTGCAAATGAAAGTGAAGTTATAATGCAGACAGGAGCTTAAAATATAGTTTAGTTTTTTTCTGTGCTTTCAGCATAGCTTCGTGTTGCAGCATACACCTTGTCAGGATGCAATCAGTGTAATTACAGGGTGTGAGTATGACATCCAGCTGGCCAAATCTTCTTACAAGTGGAAGTTATACTTGATTTTCAGTGGAAATGAGAAAATACCTTGAGGGCCAAAATGATTGCATTGTATTTGGTGCAGATTTTCTGATTTCACTGGTTAGATCTTTTTGTATTATTATTATTTCCTTAAATAGATCGATGGGATGTCTGAGACAGTTTATTTTGTTTTATGTCTGTAGCAACCGCCTCTGTCCTGCCTTTTATTTAGCCACAGATTCCAACTAGGCCGCATTTTGAGAATGCTTTATCATTCCTGACATATTTTCAGAACCATTTTTCTCCCTCATGAAGCCTAATATGCTCAGTCATATTCTCAGGATGAGACCACACAGTTTTTTATAGGACAGATAGTTGCAGTCAAGCCACCTGATGACTTCACTGGTGCATTCTTGTCTGTAATCCCACAAGCACACGCTTAATGTCACAATACATGAAAATCTGCTGCTTTCCATGTTATTCTCAATTTCTTTACCAATGGAAAATAGGCTTCCTCCTCTCTGGATATCTGCCATATCCTGTTACTATATCCAAGCTTTTCCACTTTTCTTTCTTTATAAGTCTACCACAACAAAGGTATTACAGTTTTTTTTCAGTCTCCCAACAGAACTAACATTCAGAACTATTGGCTTAAACTGCACGATGAGTCCTTTGTGCACATCAGAGTAGCATTTCTGCACTGATTAAATTGCAAATGCTTTTGGATATGTAGCATTTGTTTTCATTAATTTCTTTGCTATTTAATTTCTAAATAATTGTTTTTTGTCAAATCAGTTAAATTATATGCTATATTTACAACTGCACTATAGTAAATCCTCAAACCTGCCAGTCCTCATTTCAATGCTTAAATCAATGCTTACAAGAGTTAAACTAAAAAGTCCTGCAGAGTGGATTCACCACTAAAGTAGATACTTTTCTCACTGCATCTCAAGAGATATCTAATGTGTAATCTAATGTCAATGTCACTTACAGATCAGTCTGTCACACTGACTGAAGCCTTTTGAGAACCTTGTTCTTATTGGATGGTGACAGAAGTTCTTTTTAAAGATGACTCTGACAGTTTCATTGACATAATTACTTGCTTTTGAGGAATAAACTATCTGATTTATGACCTAATGAACAGTGGTGGGTCTTAAAAAAGATTTAAAACTGGACAGGGAGGAAGCCTGTCTGACCTGCAGTGGCAGAGGGTTGCACAGCTCTGTCCCACTACAGAAAAAGCACTGTCCCACTGAGCATCCTCTTCCTCTTCAGCATCTCCAAGAACAGATGATCTGCCGACTGGAGGGACTAGGAGAAGGATTACATGTGTAGAAGCTTAGAGAGATAAGTTGGGCTAATGGTTTACACAAACGTAATAACAAATAAAGGTTTTTTTTTTAATTCGTAACCCATTCGTATGGGTCAGTAGGGCCCTAATTTCTATTATATTGGTGTTAACATCAATACCTTTGGTTGATCAGTAGCATTGATACAAAAACAACAGACATGCCGGATGTCACATCTATTTTTGGTGGAAACTGTTGTATTTTAAGATTGTGCAAATTTAACAAATTAACTAGTACACAATAAAAGATTAACTCGCGTATAATGTCACCCTGCACATATCCATTAACTTATTCATTTTCTTCCTTTTATCCTGGCTGAGTCGAGTTGTGGTTTTAAGGACTTTACTATTTCCCTTTCACCTCTTCTAGCTCAATCTGGGTGGTGGATTCCCTCCATGTTCCCACACATCATTGCTCTTGCTGTTCTAGGTATTCCCCAGGAAGTTCTTCCAGTGCAATCCAGATCTATTTTTTCTGGTTTAGAAAGTAAAATACTGTTTGTCTGGCAACTGTTCCTACCAGTCACCAAGTTGAATTTAATGAGCCAAGTTAATCAACCAGGTAAACAAAACAGCAAGTAAAAAACAGCTGTTATAAATGTACAGATAGACCCAAAAACATGACTGGACTTTTACTTTATGGCACCAGGATTTGTCACCTCTGCCACGAGGCCTCTGGGAGGTTGCTATGGTGATCAGTGCAGTTGATTTACTGCACTGGGACGCTTTCTACAAATGGTCCACATATGTCAAGAGATGAGGGGCAGTTCCTTGAGTCTTTCCTTGTGACCTCATGCTATATTATAATCTGTTCTGTTGTTTTCTAGATGTTTATGAATGTTTTAATTGAAAATGGTAGTTTAACCTATTTTTAAGTGAATTTATTAATTTTCACCCTTCTCTTTGCCTTACCTGATAACTGTTTAGGAATGTATGACCAAAATCTTTTGAAAACTTTCTCAAAGGAGTGGTGTTCAGCAGTGACAGTGTGATGTTTCCCTATAAACCATGGTATAACTGCTACAACACCCAATTGGCACCAAACTGAACATATCCGTCCAGTTCCTGGGGTGCTGCATTGAATGCCATATGGTATGAACAGGTAATGCTGCACGCAGCTGAATAAGTAAATGTGTGGCTACACTTGCAGCAGAGATGAAGGTTTGATTACTTCATTAAAGTTAACAATAAAAAATGGCAGGGAAAACGTAAAGGGGATATACTTAGTAATCCTTATGAAGATGTGTCATTGCAATGATTAGTTAGCTGTAGCTTGTGAATCCTTAATACCCTCAAGTGCTCATCAAAACAATATGCACATCTAGACATGTAGCTCCTCACATCTGCTACACATGTGGCCCACAACACACTTGACCCAAAGTCTAGTCCATGTAATTACATCTGGACCATATGTGGCCCACAACATTGTTGCCAGTGTTCTAACTGAGTTGCAAAGACCGAAGAAAGACTGGATTTGGTCAATAAATTTGCTTTCTGTTTTTATTCAAATGCTTTTTGGTGGGAACATTAAACTGCAACTTGCTGACATGAGTGCATTTGTTTAATTCTAAATTGAGATGACACCACAAGGAGTTAAATGCATGGCCTTGGCAATGTCATGCTCCCCCTCAAAAAGCCTTACATGACATACAGTTTAAGATAGGTTCCCAAGACATGAGAATCTAATTTAACGCCCATCCAACTTGTTATCTGGTGAGAAAAATATGATTTGGCCTCCATGGATACTGTTCAGGCTGGCCTTGAAAAGATATCAGTTGATTGATTTCATATTCTTTATAAAAAAAAAACAGTAAATACATTAAAAAAATTTACATACCCGTTTAGCTTTTACATGGACAATGTTCACAATAGATATTTGTAATACTAAAAGTTATGAATGATTGCTTACAAATGTACACAAGTACAATCACACATGCATACTTTTGGGAGCTTATTTTACTCCTTTTCCTCCCGAAGCACACTGAATTTGATTGATTGCAGGGAAACGGTGGTAATGTTGCTGCACAGGAATGTTCATTACAACAAGAGTCTCACACCCCTACGAAATTCCAACACACCGGTGAGTCAAGGCTTCGTAGACAGACTTGAAATACGTCCGGAATCTACAATAATTCATGTTTAAAAGCACAAGGAGGACTTGTTCTGCGTTTAGAGAGATCTTCCACGAATCAGCTGCATCTGTTTTCTCACTGTTTTACTTCCCTCACTTATTCTAATCTTCACTGCTCTTTGTTGAGTCTGTTTACAGGCAGCAAAGCAAACATTGTTTCTTTTATTACAAGCTTTTAAGCCTCTATGGTGGCCCTGTCCATCTCATAAAGGTTGATGGCACTTCAAGGAGTGCATGGTCAAATGAAAAAAAAAAACCTGTATTGCTGTGCTGTAGTCTAATCAGCAGTGCTGCTGCAGCTCCTGGACTAAATCTACCCACCATTTTATTTGTTAATAATATGTCCCTTGGGTTTTCTTTCCTCTAATTTGCACAATCTGTTATTATTCTCTCTTCTACATCTGCAAATAAACAAAATAAGCTGCTCAGTGATGAATGGTAATGCCCTGAGCTTTGTCCATAATCCCCCTGTCTGGTGTTAATTAGCGCACGAGCTGAGGTTGACCATGACGTGATACTGGGTCTGATGTCATGGAGTCCAGCGACCTCGCAGGTCAGACGCCACATTGCACTCCGTGGCTTTGATGCTCAGAAATACTGAGTCATTTGTTATGGTCCTTGGGTGGCATTGGATATCAGCTTTCCAAGTGTCCTGCAAATGTTTGTTCTCTGAAAGAGCTTTGTAGATCCTCCTTTGGCACTGCTAGGGTCCAGCGGTATGATTTTTTTTTCCCCATTTGTGTAAACAACAACAGGGCAGCCGGGTCAACGCAGAACTGGGAGATAGCTCCTCATTGCCTTTTGTGTTTGAAAATATACAAGGTAATTGGAAGAGCAGTTTTGTTTACGTAACACAGCTGATCAGAAGATTACCCCTGTGAATCTAATTATGTCACAGTAAGAAATTGAAATAAAAACAAGTGGCCTTTACAATTTACACCATTTGTCTGATAAGGTGGAAAGCTACTGAGCTCACTACTTTACTCATGAGAAAATGTATAGATATGATTCAGGGTGTGTGTTTACTATTATGTACACAGTATTGGATCTGATTCACTAAGATAGATGAAGTCTTTATAATGCTGAATCACAAACATATGTACAACCAGTTCATTTCAATAATGATCAATGCAGTCCACAGGGAGCAATACAAATCTATAAATGTTCTATATGACTCATGAAAATGCAATGACTTAAAATATTACCTTCAGACTTTCTGTGAAGGTCCGTGGTAAAATTTCTGGATAAACTGTAGCTGAGAGAATGTCAGTCAAATATTTTCTAGTAAGTCTGTATATAAACAGCAACTGCTATGGCCAAGTAGACCAGAGACAGATTGTCCTTTCTTCTGACCTGTATGCTGTTTTCTTCTCACTTCCTGCTGGGTATGTCAAGCTACATGTAGCACATGCTGCTTTTATGAGGAGGAGCCATTAAAATATAAAAGGTCCATCCGTCCATTTTTATAGCTGCTTTATTCTGTTCTGATGAACTTTGAAAAGGTCAGAAATTCAGAAATTTGTCAGAGACAAAAGTAATTGTCAACTATATATCCACTCAATGGGTCATCTTAATATCCCAAATAAATCTGACAAGCACATTTCTGGACTGTAGGATAAGGCTGGAGTCCCTATGAGAGCATATGCTAATTCGTATAGTTTAACAAATCCCAGAATGGTTTGGCCCAGGATACATCTGTGATATGTTAATAAATTATAAACAAACAGAGCTTTTAGATCCAAAGACCTTTTTTTTAACTCTTCATGGCCCAACACGGGAAAAATAAGTACAAAATTCAAATAACTTGAATATGAGCTTTGCATTTGTCCTTTTAACAGATTGTAAAAGAAAAACGTTTTTAGGTATATTTAACCTTTGTTACCATGTGGTATCTCAAATGTCTTATGGTGCAACATCTGTAATACTTCTGTTTTATTTAAAACACTCTGCATTGCCTTGTACCTGAAATGTGCAATCTGCTAAATAAACTTGCCTTACACAGAAAGGCACCAGCCAAATTTAACATCATATATGGTCAAAATGTCATTTTAAAGTGAGTTTAAACCTAATAAATGCCACAAATTATGTGGCGTAATAAAAATGAGTATGTAGTATTCTGTGTAATTCCACGAATAACAGCATTAATACTTAGATTATTAAGTGTTATACAGCATCTTCCTTTTTTAAAGGTCTGTGTCTTGAACACATGCTTTCAGTTATGCATTTTTTTATGAGTGTTTGTAAATCCTATCTTACCACCTCCTCCTCTCTCTCTCCAACACCCCCTTCTTCCCCCACCCCTGACACATACTCGCACACACCACCTTTTGCACACTTTTTATATTCAGTCGCCTCTTCTTGAACCACAAAAGCCCCACGTCTCTGCCAACGAGCCAGCACATATCTGCTTCAAGCTATTTGCAACATTTTTTATTCAGGTGTCTGCAGTGACAGGACCACTGTCTCTGCTGGAAACTCAGCTGCACCGCGTGTCAGGGAGCAAGCACAAGCATGTGCAAGTTACCCTGATCAGCCTACCAGTCAACTGATATGCCAGTAAAACAGAAAGGAATAAAAGCAGTTTGAAAGAGCAGAAAGGTTGTGTCAGCTTGTCACGGTGGAGTAAGTTTACTTGTTGGAAAGTGGATTTAGTGAAATGTTGCACATGCATTTGACAGTGACAAGTAGTTGATTTGGACATTTGAATTGTCCATGTCAGAGACCATTTTAAACTATCAAATAGCAATACCAAAACAAAGACACTGTTGTCAAATGCTTGCCAGCTCATGTTTGATATCAGCCAAGTATGTTTCAACAAGATAAAATGCTTAAAAAAATAGACACAATAAACCACTGATATACACTTTAGCATACTATTTAAGATACGATGCTGTCCCTATGTGTGACATGGAATCCAGAAGTGGGCAAATTAATGGAGGAGAAAAGCTAGAGATGTGCTTTATGGTAGCAGAGTGAATGTTTGGAATGAAATAGTCAGAAAGGCTCTTTTAAACAGTATAAAATGGATTTTCAGTGCTGTTTAATATAGTTTCTGTCATTAAGGCAATAAACTGCATCTTTTAAATAGTAATTAGCTTTTTTCTTTCTTTGCCCCTGTATTAATCAAAAGTTGAAGTATGTAGTATCCTGTGTTAGAGATGGTGAGCAACTTCAGGCATTGAAAATGGTTCTGAATAAAGTGGAGGATAAAACAACAGGCTGGGGTTGCATCTTCTAAAAAGACATCGGAGATGCAAGAACTGTATCCAGAAATAGGCTTTTTCCTGTCTTTCGTTCACCTGGCTGAGTCCATTCAGACAAGGAAGGACATCCTCAGTTTGGTTCATCTGCTTAATGAATTCTTCTGTTCAGGAGAGAGACAATATCCAGTCGTGTTTGGAGTTATACAAGACATTTCTGGCACATCTCCATGTTTCCCAAAGTTTATTCTCAGTCAGTAGTTTTTTCTTTTTTGTTTGGTTGTTTTCAGGTTGGTTTTGCCTGCATTTTATTATTTACTACATTCACACTGACAGGATTGGTCAAATGGTCAGTGAGGGTTATGGTGAGTTTCTGAGTATATGTATGAGAAAGGACATTTTTGCTCATCATTTTTCATTATTAAAAAGGCAGTGTATTGAATGGTAAAAAGGGGATCTTTGCAACTGTTGTACTCAGTTTTTACATTACATATGAATACATACACCATAAAAAGAGCCAGTAAAAGCTCGGTCAAATACCGTATGAATCCTGCTGTGTCACCCCGTTTCCTCAAGTGAGAACAAGTGAGAATTTTTTTTAATTTATCTCCTGAGCTTTAAAAGAGTAAAACAGTGAGTAGTAAAGTTGTTCTCTGGTGGGATAGGAATGCAAAGCTGGGTAACTCAAGGGCTTCACCTTTTGGCCAAGCTACTTCTTCACCACAACAAACTCGCAATTTGCCTGTCAATCTCTGACTCCATTCTTTCCCCATATAAATTAAATTATAACATTTTAAATGCTAGTGTAAAATATAAAGAGCACTCAAATAAACCTTCCAATAGTGTTAACAATGATTTAATGAGTACAGAATTGAGCTAATCTGGTTAAACTTGAACTCATATCATTTTTTTTTCCTGCAGCTAATTGAGTGTATTTTCAGTTTATTTAGAGAATAAACTGAAAATACACTGTTTCATCAACTAAGACAAAGTTTAAGTTGAAATCATCAGGGAAACCTCGTGTTTGTCTTCTATTATGTTCTGCTCTGTTCAGTCAGGACAGCCTCTCCAACATGTTTTGTCACTTTTGTTCGGCTCAGATATGGACTGTATTAGCTGTTGCTGCAAGCTAACACAAACTATGGACATCAAACAGACACTGCTGGGACATTAGATCTACCATCAGCCAAACAAATGGAAAAAGTTTTTATTTTTCAATGATGAGAGTGTAGTGATCACTACAGAAGTATGTTAATATTTTCCTTTAAGAGGTCAAAGGTTTAATCTGTCCCCACCCATTTGTGATATGGCAGTTGAAGTATGGTGTCAATTTTGTACAGCTAAGACATATTAAAACAATCTATAGTTAACCAGCTCATGCATCCTTACCCAACAAGGCAGCTTTCATAATATGTAAATGTTTTATATGTAGAAAATTAAATCAGCCCTGGATGGAGGGTTGCCAGTCCATTACAGGGCCAACACACATAGACAAACACACCCTCACACACACACACACACACTCACTCACTCCTATGAGCCATTTTGGGTCTCAAATCAGACTATCCCCAAAGTAAATGTCTTTGTACTGTGGGAGGAAGCCGGAGTACCCAGAGAGAACCCACTGTGCATACATAAATTAGTTAATTGAGAATAAAATCAAATTAAAAACACAATTTAAGAAAGCAACAAATTGGATCAGGCCAGACTCAGTAAGGTGCTATGTCTGCATGGTTTACATAATACCCAAAATTCTGAATTCATAGGTTTTATACCAACTAACTAAAGAGTATGTTAATATAAGGATTAAAGCACAGCATTGTTTTACTTCATTTGCTTTTAGAAGTCCAAGTTTTAGTTGTTTGCTATTATTGCCTAAATCTCCTCATAAACATAGTTCCCTACATTTATAGGTGTTATAATTTGCACAAATGAAGGTACAATGTTATCTGGTTTGTTTTGAAAATGTATATTATGATTTATGTCCTTTTCTCATAATTCTTCTATTTTCTTTGAACTGTTGAGGCAGTCCAGAGATACAACAAAGAAAAAAATAATTATTCAGATCAACAGAAGGTCTTTTTTTCTGATGATAAGTGCAAGAAAAAAAATAATAACAGTTGACATACTACTATCACCTTGTCCTTTCATGGATTGATTATTCATATTCAAAAGTAAAAGTTAAATAATTGGGTTTTATGCTGATTAAAAATTTGTATGTACCCAAGATTATCAATCTAAACAGTACTTGACATGGTAAATTAATTGAAGATCAACAACTACCTTTCTGAACTTACAGAATGAAACAGATATGCAGCCATAAAAGCATCAATTTAATTGCTAATTTAGTATGATGTTCTGTTTGAGGAATAAATGAATCTGTGAATCCTTAACTACACGAAAATACTACTTTTTATGCTTTTCATGTATTCAGTTTCCCCTTTATGATGGATCAGCTATTTTGTTGGCAGCAAATAGGCTGTTTTGTTTCATATTTATAGTTTTTTACAATTTAATGAATTTTTTTTTTAAATTAACATTGTCAGGTTGCCGGCGGCAGCTGTGAGGTGTGGACCCAGGTGCAGGTGGAAAAACCGGAGGATGGCTGAACTGCATTTCTTTTAACTAATTTATTAAAAAAAAAAAAACAAAACCCAAAGACTCAGAAAAACAAAATACTACACACTGTAGTGAAACTAGAAACTTGAACATTGA
>JBAMHV010000007.1:7867626-7883214 GCA_037177535.1 Pseudomugil gertrudae | reverse complement strand
ATATGATATCAAAGTAAAGACTTACCCTTCCAACAACTTTGCCTTTCTCATTCATGCAAATGTAATGTTCACTTTCTTTTCCTTTTATTCGAATGTGGCTCCCGAAGGTTTCTGTCTCAACAACAAGAAGAGCTGGAACAGAAAGAGAAAATCCTCAGTTAGCAAAAGCAAATTTTCCCTCATTTTCAGCAATCTTAAGACTGTAAGCAAGTTTTCTGGTAACGTACAACACCATTTAAAAAAAAACTCTGAATTTGATTTGATTTCAGAGATGCACTGCGAATGTCTTAACTGTGTTTTTATTACTATTATTATTCATTCTTTTTGCATGAAAACAGAACTTACTGCAGGTACTTTTGGGGTTAGAGCTGTATAAGTTATTGCAGAGACCCATAGGTTATTGAACATTATAAATATTAGAATTGATATTGAAAATATCATTGTAGTATTCAACAAATCTTTTGTTTATTTTAAACTGCAAGATTTTGACTGCCCATAAACCTCGTGTAGGAATAACACAACACAATGTTCAGTTTGTCCTGCATAAACCTTACAAACTAGCTGATGCTGTGGCCAGTGTGAGGTGGTGACCATCATGACTCTTATATTTTCAGTGTGGTAATCTTGTAATCTTGAGTAGATATATCATATATCTGCATCTTGTCATCTACATTAACTAACGGTGTGTGTCCTTTCTGCAGTTCCTCTGTGAAGGGGAACAGGGGTTAGTACACACTCGTTTTTTCAGTGTGTTTTGAGATTACACGAGAAGGGAATCAGCAGCATAGACAGAATGCTAACGACTATCTTAACGCATCATCCACAATCTCCTCCCATTTTCTAACTTTATTTTTTAAACAAAGTGGCCACTTTAGGTGACAAAGCTGAAGACTTACTGATGATTCAAACTATGTGTGAGATTATTGACAACACAATGCACACACAGTGTTCTGCCCCCTCCGGCATCTGTTATTTGTGTCTTCTTGCCAGGGCCTAGATGAAATATTTTGGGCAACTGGTGCATTGAAGTGCTATTTTGTTCTTTCAGGAACTGTCAATACAAAAAAAATGCAGTGAATGTCTCCATCCATCCATTTTCTACCGCTTAATCCTCATCAGCACTAATTTTTAAGATAGGTAGTGAGGTTGTTTTTCCAACATTTATCTGTCGATCTCTCTGTCTGTTAGTAACTTTACACAAAACTTACTGGACAGATATTTGTGATTTTTTTTCTAAAAATGCTTATTGGTCTAATTTAAATTCTAATAAATTTTGGGAGTTATCAGGACCACTATCTGAATCCTTTTTTGTTGTTGTTATCATTGCAAGATGGAGCCATTTCCAGTACACATGGATATTACGCCATAATTAATGGTCAGAGTGCTTGGCCCAAAAACATATTCTTCTGTATCTTCTATATAAACCTCTACTTTTTGGTTTACAAGGAAAATTACATTAAAATGTTATTATAATAATAATAATAATAATAATAGATGCAATGGCAATTTTAGGCCACATTCTTTATATTATATACTGAAGATTTTAACTACATCTATTGAACATTTCAATAAAATTACATAAGCAATTTTCCCTCAATAAACATTCAGAGAAAAAACCTATCAAAATCATTTTCAGTTATGTTTTTATGGTTGAAGTAGTAATGATAAAAAAAAATAAATGTACTATCCTGTTCTTGGAAGCTGATATATCTAAAGACAGTCATCTAACATGAGATTAATTAATGGTCACCAGAGGAAGTCATTTTATTTTATTTTTTTACTCCAATCGAATCTCATGTCCCTTCAGACACAACAATAATCCACTCAAAAGATATAACCTGGCCGCTCTTTTATTGTTCTGTGCCCAACACCCCCACTCCTGCTCCCATACCAAATGTTAACCCCTGCAAGGTCACCTTTGTCTCCACTCACCCTTAGACCAGCAAAGAGATCTTCCAAACATTTGTGCAGCGGTTATGTGCCCCTCAGGATTAGGTTTCAAGTTCCCTTTAGTCTGTGCTCACTCAATCAAAAAGTTAAGATGATCCATTTGTTTAACACACAGGTCCCATTCAGTGGCACTCAAGGGGGCAGAGGAAGAATAGTGGAGGAGGACGGGATGGGCTCAGGGGCAGAAGTAACTTCCCACCCTAAAATCAAACCTTGGGAGAAAAGTGGGAAGTAGGTGACTTGTCTTAAATGTGTGGGAGGAGATTGTAGTTCCTTCTCCTGTTCTGAGAGATGTCTGTTTGTACTGACTTGGTTTTATCATTGGATAGATTAGTCTGAACCCTTTCTGGGGTCACTGAGGAGGAACAAAATCCAAGAAGATTGGTTTACACGTGAAGTAAATGATGCTTTTAAAGGGATTTCTGTTCCTCCTCTTAAAAATGGAAGCAGTTGAAAATGTATCTGTGAGTGCATATCATATGTGTGTGTTTGTGTTTTTTTTCTAGATTTTTATGATAGTATGTTTCCAACAGTGCAGTTTATCAGCACTCATTACTGGGATTTTCAAATGGGTTTCATTACTGCTTTTATTGTTATTGCTTTCTTATTCATGGTACAGAATTATTGTTATTGATGAACTTTGGTCTTTATACACCATATTAAAAACTCTGAAATGACCTGTACAAATGAGAGTATTTATATATTCTTCTAACATTTAAAATATAGGTCTTAACACCTCCAAGAGTTTGATCAGAAAAAAACAAAGTTTCAATGATCCCCGCTCCAATATTTTGCACATAAATAGAAAAAAACTCTGAAGGGTGTATTAGACAATCCAAACATTCCTTAAATATAAAAAGTCAATTTCAAGAACTGCGAGTGAGAGCTTAACACTTCCTTTTTGTGTGTTGGTCCAATCTGAATAATGTAGGCCACAGTCATTTATTGACCTAAACAAGAAACCATTTGTCAAACAAACTGAAAATGCTGCCCTTAACTCCATATTGCAGCTTTTTATCAGCTAAAAAGCCTTTTATCTGCTTTGAGTGGACAGGAGACATTAGTTACAATGCACAGTTCTGCCGAAGGAGGATTATTCTCGTCGCTAAAAAGTTTCGAAGTAATGAATATTCTGCAGTTGCAGCTAAGAAAAATTATAATAGCCCCGTCTATAGCTTTACAGGACTTTGCAGCCTAAACAACAAAAAACTATTTGTCTTCTTTTTTTGAAAAAAAAAAAAGCCTTTTTGTTTTTAAGTTATGAAGCCTTTTTGTTTTTAAGCTGCCGTCATTGAAAATAAGCATAACGAGTGGGTGCAAAGGAGCTCACAGGTGCCAGGTACTGCAGCTGTATGGGAGGAGGCGGAGGGTGGGGGCAGGAGGAGGGTAGAATTGGCAAAGTCTCATGGGAAAAATTGGATCTGCTTCCACTCAAGCTCTAACAAGCAGTAAGGAAACTTCGCCTCGGCGCATCTGTGACTGAACACACTCACTCAGAGGTATTCAAGACCAGCAATTTTAGAACCGTGAGTCAGCTGTTATGAGCAAAGAATCTACAGGGAACCGCAGAACATGCTACATCAAAGAGTGCGTAAATGACCCTCAATTTATTAACGTGTTTATTAACTGTTTTAAAATGTTTCTCAGATGTAAAAAAACAAAATCATCTTTAATATTTTTCATGCTTAACATGTTCATGTCCTCACAAGGCAGGTGCTTTTCCAAATCCTACATTGTTGAACTTCATACAAGCTCCAGATGTGAAAAACCAGCAGAGAAGAAAAGTTTGCAGAACAATTGTAATGTTGATTGTGATTATAATTGACTTTTAGGCCAAAAATAAACTTGCTCTGAGTACCCAAATGCTGGATTTAAAGATCAACTGCATAATCAGTATTTTAAAACACAGCTACTTCGCCCAAAGTCACCCATCTGCTTTTGCAACAGTCGGAGCACAGAAAACCATCTAAGTGTGTTGAACACAGACAAACAGGCTGCAGGGTCAAAGAAGACTCTCTAAACATAATAAACCGTTCTATTAGGTGGGGTTGATTGGTCAAATTGTTCTAATTTATAAGCTGAAGTGTGAAGTGAAAAGCACAGGAGATCTCCCATACCATACTTGCCCCCATCATCTCCATTGGCGTTGATTTTCTTTCCCAAGATCTGTACATGTTTGCCCGTAGTTCTGCTGTAGAGCTGATAAATCCGGACCTGCTTCCGGCTCAGGTCATCTGGGTTTCTTGTGTGGTTTTCGATGTAAAATCTAAAATCAGCAGAGCTCTGCTGTGATTCCTGCACATAAGAGCGAGACAAGGACAAGAAAATTAGGAAACATGAATAACGAGAGGGAGACAGCAAGATCGCCACTGCACAGGTGTTGACAATAATGTGTGCTGTTGGTTTAATGGGCTCTGTGTCAAGAGAAAAAAATTGCACTCCAGGGCCTAAAAACTGAGATAACAGCTTGAAAATTGTGGCTGTACCCTTTTAGTGTTTCTCTCCCTGCTTTCAAGTGGTGCATTTTATATGCAATGCATTTACAAGGCGCTAACTATGTCACAAGACACGTTAATGAAGTCCGTTTGAGTAAAGATCCAACAACACTACAAGTGAAAAGTCTGCAAAGCGTTGGTTAACTATAAGACGCAGTATATTATGTGCCTCTGGCAATATTGGGAAAGCGGTACTCCATTTCCACAAGCAAGAAAGCCACTAGCAATTATACATCTGAAGCATCCAGACCTGTTGCACTATCATCAAACAAATATCTGCCTGCAGGCCAAATAGGATCCATAAATTAGAAAATGTTGTAAGTGGAGGTTAAAACTGAGAAAGAGAGAGAGATTTCAAAAACACAATAACTTTTTTCTAGCATAAAAACATAAGAGTTTTGAGTCGTACAAGACAAAGCTTTTACATCACACCAGCAAGTTGTTTATGAGTCAGCCTGGGGGTAATGTTAAGACGGGGAAAACGCGTTTTCGGCAGCATTTCGGGAAAGCAGCGGTGACTCAACGCGTAGAAGAACAAGAGGACACGTATACTTTCAGAAGCCCTGGAATCTCAGTTCACGCCAAGATCCCATTTCGCCACCTGCATGGTGTAGTAATTGCACAGTAATAGTTTTTTATGTGGTTGTTCTCAGGTGGAAAATTATATACACAATACATACCCAGAATCCTTGTTATTCTAACTTTTGCAAATTAACGACATAAAGAAAATATAATGGGAAATTGTGAACAGTGAATTTTGAACTCAAATAAGAAAGATGAAAAACAACGTTTTCCTGTTTAGTTGCTTGAAACCATCATTCAAATTATACTCCAATGATATGGTCTACAAAGCCACAAAAGGTCAACAAAATGTGGGGTGCAACATAAGGAAACATTATTTGTGTATCTTTTGAAATAGGAAGTACTCTTACAGCATATTCCATTCATGTAGAATCAGAGAATCCACCTCTTAATTTTAGGCTGATGACAATAATGCATTGAACTTGCAAACTTAAAGTAGTGGTGCAAAGCAATTGGTTGACACTTTTAAAAGGGTGGGAACCTTTTTTACCTGCTGAACAGAGTTTCTATTAGAAAAAAAATCATTCTTCACAGCTGTCTGTAATACTAGTTTTTTTTCGTCCTAGACTACATTTGACACAACATGACAACAAAATGAATCGAGGCCAGTACTCTCTGGAGCTGTGGTGATAACCTCAATCTGGACCAGGACTTACTTAGGAGTTCATCACTTTAACTATAAAACAAAGCATGCTCACATCAGGACTGACTATATAATTGTGATATAATTCCTCCATTGTCAAATATCTTCACTTAACTTCACTTAAACGCGGTTTGTTTTGTTTTTTTCCTCGCTACAGATACTTGTAAAAGCTTTCATGCTTGCTGTTCCAGCTAATGAAGAGGTGTCACAGCTGCAGGAACAATGTTACTAAAAACAGGAAGAAGCACGATTATCAAAATGCATACCAGTTTCAAATCAGACATGTTTCCAACAGCAAATACTTCATGCCAAATTATCTCCAAATGCGTACAAAGCTGTTCATCAGAATCACCTGCTGTCAAACACAGACCTCAAAGCTGACAAGTTTTTTAAAGCCACATAGAAAACATAGCTTCTCTGAGCCACTGAGGGATTTATCCCCAAATCTCCTCATCTCTAAACAAACATAAAGGTGTGTTTGGTGGATACTTGCATTTCATCTCAAGGGAGAGGCAAGCCTAAGCACATGACTGAGGTGAACGCTAGCGACAATAGTTTTTATCACACTACAGCGTCTCAGCTTGAAAACGGATATGGTTTTGACTTCAAAAGACTGGCACTCATCTTCACCGAGGAAGCTTAGTTGTTGCATCCATCTAAGATACACCTTGCTATCTGCTTGACACAAGCAGACAGGGTCACACACACAAACACAGGCACTCCCTCACAAATGCCAAAGATGCTGACATGTTGGCAGTGCATTAAGACTCAAATTCCAGCTGTGGTTTCGTCTTGTGTTTTTCCTCGTAAAATCACAACCACAGCATGACATATATGCATCATTAGCAGCACGTAGCAGCAGTGTGAGACCGAATTAGCCGGGGAACACGGGGGAAAAATCTGACAGAGGCACATAGAGCTATTCCTGCTTTTGTTTTACTCGTGATAATTGGATTGGCACAAACTAAAGCACTACAACACAATTCTTTTGTTTAATCAATATATGACCAAACTCTCCAAAAACCAGAATAAACATATAGATCCAATTTTAAAATGAGGAAAAAAACAAGAAATGAGTTGGTTCTGCTGGAACTTTATCCTGTTATAAATTATATTTTTCTGTGTTAATAAAATACATAATCAGATTAAATAGGATTCAGATTCTAGTTTTGGGAATTTTATATTTTGCCACTTGCCGTGTTTTAAATTGTTATTGATGCAGTATTGAACGAACAAGAATACACTTCTTTATTTATTAAGCTCATCCAGTGTGTGTAACCAAAAAAACAAATAAATAAATAAAGCCCTCATGCAAGGTGCCAGTATGCCTTCAATGTGTACTTGTAAAACGTAATTACATTTCATAAACATATATAATTACAAGTACAGAAAAAGTAAATGTCTCCAACAGTGTGGCGTGAAGTGTACACCAGACTCAACCTGCTCATTTTGTCATTACCTCTTGAACATCTAAGGCCATAACGACACCGATAAATTCCTTTAAAACAACAGTTTAGTGGAGTGTTGTGATCAAACACTAATAAAGTGCTCAGATAGCTTTATGAGAAAGGGAGCGTGCTGCAGCTGAATCACAGTCAATTAGCTGCGTGGATGCCTGCAAATCATTACTGTTCAAAGTGAGACGCAACTAATAAAAACTGAAGCAACAAAGCATCTGTTCAAAGAGCAAGATTCAACCCCAGGGATCTAAATATTTACTACATAATTTAGCTGTAAAATACTTTAAGTGCTTCTTGAATCTTAAAGAAAAAACAACCATTTTAAATCAAATTAAAACATTTTAATGCAATGGCATTACTAAAAAATGTTTCTTTTTTTATTTAGTGTATTTATAATAAAACTCGTTTTGTGTAAACTGATGGCACAAGGCAATTAATTAAAAAATATTTATATATAATTTATACATTCACGCTCACTTTTTGCCGTGGCACAATGAGATCATTTAAAATAATGGTGAACACTGCTTTATTTCAATTTCTTAAGCAATTTAGGTAATCTTGAAAGCAACCTTTGACCCTCATTCTGTCATCATTTGCATTAACAAGCTACATGAGCATGCAAGCACATTCATACAACAGGAAAAAAAACACACATGACAAGAGCGTAAACATACCTGTAGCTGGAAATAGAGTACCAGAAAGTGTAAACACCTAAGAGGAAAGAAGGGAAGAGAAGGGAGGAGGAGTGAATAACAAGCAATTACATGGAAAATAAATGCAGCCTACCTGGATGACAGCAATGTACAAATATGAAGTTTTTGGCGACTTCTATTGGTAAGAATGCGTGACTTTATGTGCGGTAGCGCAGCACAAACGCAGAGCACTTACACATATATGAACCTCGAAGGCAGCAGAGGCATCTTGGCTTTCCGAAATGCAGCTGAAATACACCTGCTTCCACAGATTTTGAAGCCCCGGGAAAGACTGGCACAAGCGCCCCCCTTTCTCTCGCACGCGCAACAGCTCTCGTTTCCCTGTGCGTCTTTTACGCACACAGCTCCGGCGGTAAGCAGGAGATTGAATTCCAGTGTGAGGATAGATGACGGGAGAGCAGCAGAGTTACAGAGTGCAACATTGGGTGCTTCCTTGTTGGGTTAACTATCCAAAAGATCTTTTCTTTTTCTTTCTTTGTTTTTTTTTCAGTCTTCTTCGCTTCTTGAGACACCGCAAGTTTTCCGCCAAATGTAGAGAGAATTTAAAAGGTAAAGAAGTCAAAATATTCCCCTTCTTAAACAAAAAAGAGAAAAAAAAAGATATCCTTTTGAGTTCTGTGCACTTGTAGCTAAATTACCACAAGACTTTGTTTCTCCAGAGATCACAGGCTCCTGAACTCCGTCCGTACCTGTGCGGGATTTCTACACCTTGCAAGGGTCATTTTATTCTACCAAGTCCTGCGGTGGGAAAAAAAGCTAATAAAATCACTCATCCACAAAAAGGAAAAATACAGTAGCTAATACAGATAATGTCGATTTCTCCCAGCATAAGGTAGTTTATAAAAAATAAAAAACAGTGGTGTTAAAATCGCACCAGTAGCAGGAACAGAAGATCCGTGGAAAGGTTATGTGGCTGATGATGGTGCAGCAGTGCCTGTCAGTGGTGCGTGTGCGTCTGCGGCTGGAGATGTGGGCTCAGAGAAGCCTTTCTGTTGTCGGTGGGAGGAAACATGTCAGCGGTTTGCACCTGATAGGGTAATCGTGGAGAGACCATCAACGCGGAGTTTTTCTTTCTTCTCTCTCTCTCTCTCTCTCTCTCTCTCTCTCTCTCTCTCTCTCTCTCTCTCTCTCTCTCTCTCTCTCTCTCTCTCTGTCTCTCTCTCTCTCTCTCTCTCTCTCTCTCTCTCTCAGGGTGGGCAAACCGCAAAGAACTTGAACAACGAAGAAAGAATTACTTTCCGATTTGTTTTGTTTTATTTAGCCTTCTTATTTGTATTGCTTTAGTAATACACTTTTTCACCTTTAGAAATAAAAACAAATACATTTATTGCTTTCAGTGATTGAAAATAAATACATTTTTTATTATACTTATAGTGTTGAACTTAATCGAACTTGTTCAGAAAGTCTCATTTAAAAGAGCTGAGTGGAGAAGCTCCTTTTCTTCATGCCAAAGAAAAAAAAATAAAAAAAAGAAATAGGCCTAAAGAAATAAATGATGAACTGAGACCTTTCCAGGGTAGTCTATATTCTTTCTGCTGATGTTAGGATAAGCCCCAACTTCCCCGCGACCCTTAATTGGAATAAGAGATAAAAACAAAGAATGACTTTAGTTTTTCTGTTTATTTTTTCCATATTGGAGGGTCTTCATTCTTATTTTTACCTCTAGTAATTTAATTGAAAGGCTGCCTTGTTACCACCAGCGAAAAGAAGGCGCAGGGTTAATTGTGTTACTTCAGCAGAAACTGCATCTAGTTAGGTTAAAACTGGTGCTAATTTGTGGATTGACCTCTGTTTCCCAGACAGCATTCATATGTAGGTTGCTGTCTTCATTTTTTTTCAGTAATGTGCCATAACTTATTTGGCATTTAAATGAAAGAGAGGTGCGAATGTGTTTATGAGTGCATCAGAGCTGGCAGCTGTAAAGTGAACCCACATCCCAGTTGCTATTTAGAAGAAAAAAAAAGGGGGTGGGGGGGCGGCTGAGAAAACCTTTGTGGTTCGTTTTTATTGTCCCATTAAAACTGGATCCTCGGGATTCTTTCACCATTGATATTCAAAAAGTCTCTAAATGACTATATACATAACTTCCCATGCCTGGGTGTCCTGCTGCTAGTTTAGTAAAAAATGAAGTGGAGTGTTGAACCAAGAGCAAAACACTAAGAAAATGTTTTTAAGGAAATGTTAATAAATCCCTGTCATGTAAATGTATTAAAACTGTTAAATCAGAGAGTTAGTTCTTTCTGCAAGTATATGGTGAAGAAGTGGTTTTCTAGGTTTTGCCTAACAGGAACCCTTGATCCTTTTAACCAGGGCACTGTAATATAATCCCAGTAACACAAGTGATGTAAAATGTCACATAAAGCATGGCTAATTTCTGCCCTCCTTCTGCCTGAAGGGAGGGAAATCACAGCAAAATGCAGCAAATAGTAATTACCCAGAAAGATCATTTAATGATGTCTTTACAAATACAAGGCTTTGGGATAATCTGATCAAATAAGGCTTACATGTGTTGCTGCTTGTACTACTGACAAATATTTCTCTGAATGTCAATATAAAGGTTCACTGATTTACAGGTGAGATAACAAAGAGCAGTACCACATTAAGGCATCACTCACTGTGTCTTGGCCACACGTTTGTGACAAATATCTCAGAGCATGATTGGAAAATCCACAAATGAGAAAAAGACAAAGCGGCTGGTTTGGAGGGCCACGTGTGAGGAACTGTACCTCTGCTCCAGTATCTCCGCTAGTCTTCCTTCTTCGTGGCAGAAGAAAGACGTCTGGCTTTAAAAAAGACTTCTCTCATTTCATTAGTCTTGTATGGGAATACATAGAGCTAATTAATCCAGTTTAAGGGTTGTTAAGCAGGTAGTCTGAATTTAAAGGACACAAAAGTTTAAATGTACATGTGGAACTAAAGAAGTTTAAGACTGATGCAAATACTTTTCAGATCTGTTAAAACACAATTTTACTTTAAAATGTATTGTAATGAACAGAGTAATTAACTGGAAGACTTTACTGTTGTTGTGTTGCCAAATTCACTGAATGTATAAATCTATTGATTACCAAGTGTAAATGGGAGATCACTTTGGTTTTTGTATTTGGTAATGATTATTTTTCAACTTAAAATGAATTACATTTTTGGGTTTTAAAAATTCCCATAGTAAGTAAAAATAAATTCCTCTGACTAAGAAGATAACACCAAAACTTGAACGGTATTTGGCTCTTTGAAAGGAAGAATGCCTCATGTTTGTCTTCACAGTTGAGGTTTATACCCACACATTTATTTTTGCTGCATGCCAAATTTGGAAAAGTAAAAGAAAAAAAAAGAGAAACACACAAAAACCTTATAAACTACTGAGAATCCATCAAATGCTGGATGCCACTGAAAAAGCATAACAAGAAAGAGCTTTGTGAATAAGGAGAGCTGTTCCTAAAGTGCTGAGGGTTTTGGAGGGTGGTAGTCGGGATGGGGGGTAGCAGCCTCTCAGGAGTTGGGATAAGGTTACCCACTCAGATTAGCTGACAAGAGTGAGGGAGTGACAAAAACAAGCTACCAAGTTAAAGGTCTTAGTTTACCTGGCTTGCTTTGCTTGGCAGCCAATGAAAGTGCTTTCGAACCACAGATTCAAACGTCTGAAATGGTCCTCTGCTGCCACGTTGGCCAATTTCATTTCAATTTTCACAAAAACAAATTTAGGTCAGGAACTGCAAAGTGGTGAATGATGTTACTCTGAGAAACCTTTCAAGCCTTTGAATTTGAACCGCTTCCGTGCAGTTATGCGTGTCTGTTTTCAGCGACTGGACTGTGGGAATGTCACCGAGGATATCTCATTGAAGCTAAAGGAGGAGGCATCTGAGGGCGGGCGAGCGCTCAGCAGTTCAAAGGACCCTAGCAGGCATTTAAGGTTTGACAAAAGAACTTGGCAGATCAGTAAGTGAAGCCCAATGTACTACATTAGTGTCAGGACCCCCTCCGCGTCCCTCCCACTTTGCACTTTCATCTCTGACACGGACATATTGACTTAAAGGGAAGGAGGGGTGCCTGGGCCGCAGAGGAGGGGTCGGTAGCCGTGGTGTGTGTTGAGGGGGTGCATGTGTCCCATTCGCTTCCCAAGGTGAGGCGATTGATGCCGTGGGGTGACCACTGACTCATATAAGCCACCCAGAAGCCTTTTAAAAAAAAAAGAACCAGAAGTCACAGGCCGACAAGCATGTGAGACCTAAATGGGACGACCCTCTTCCTCTCATCTTCCTAAAACTTTAGCTCACCCCATTAGTATACACTGACCCTACCCCCGCCGCTTCAAACATACACACACATCCGTTTTCACACCGCTGATCAGACCCTTCTGCTGGTTACCCAAAGTACAATAACTAACATGGGTCCGGGTCGTAATGGGGTCGCGACACCTTGACATTGTGGAGGGTGACAGAGAAAGGAGCCAGAGGAAGGAGGGCCCAGCGAGCCAGCTACCTCCAGGCCTTTCAAGTATCACCTGAAGAAGAGGGAGGAGAGAGATATAGGAAGTGCTTTAATAATTTGTCCTCCGTCACACATTGTTTGCATGGAGTCATTAAAAACCATTTAGGTTTTGCCTTGAAGGGTAGAAGCCAGAGAATGTGAGAGCAGGCTGTGTAAGTGATGGGTGAAAATTAAACCATTACTCTCTAACAAACAATTTCTCAGCACTATAGTCACTGTCAAACATACTAATGTTTCCATTAGCTTTAGTTGCCTATTTGACATAAATTATGATTTGTTCCATCTCCGTCTGACAAGGAGTTTGAAGTTGTCCAAAAACATAAACAAAAATGTAAGCTCCTCTGTTGCTAGTTGCTAACACATGCAATAACTTTATGTGACTACATGCATTTTGAAAGTCCTCACTAAACTATCCATGCTTGAATAAATGCCATGGCCATTGCTAAGCGCAGGGAATATGCCAAAATGTGTCACAGCATTACAATTGAATAACAAAAGGCAAAAAAACCTAGTGTGTTCTAAGATTTTGGCCAGCTTTTGACAGATAAATGTCAACTCCCTTGGACAAGCAGAGGTAATCGAAAGAGTTTTGTTTCTGTTCACAGACTTGTTGAACAATATGAGTGCTTTAATGACACAATAAGCCTTCAGAACTGGGTGGATTACTGGTGAAAGTCTGGGAAGTAATATGATGTCAGTGTATTTTTGTCAGCTCTTAAATGTTTTTTTCATGAACACGAACAGCCCTATAATTGTTTTCTTGGATGGCCAGGATTACAAAATAACGGTGCTGGTTGTTTGTAATGTGGCATGAAATTGCTTTGAGACTCACAAACTGGCCAAAAAGTTTGACTCATTCACACAATTTGTGTGATAGTTTGATAGTTATTAAAAACATTTAGCCACCCTGCTGTTCTTAAACGTTCTCTGACCCCTTTGATAAATGGTAGTTTATAGATGCCATTAATGAGACTAAGGCCCAAAGTAAATTAAAAGGAGCTTGAAAACAGCTTTAAAAAGGCGATGCTTTCGAATCAAAAGGATGTTAAAGCCCACCATGAGTGTGACCTTAAGCCAGCCACAGAATTTGATGAGGACTTTGATTTTAAGTCATTACCTCTATGTTAGGGGTGTAAAGTACTAAGTGAGTGTTCAAAGCTGAAACCTGTCAGCCTAGCATTTATCTGATTACAATGCTGTCTGAGAAGCACCTCCTTAGGTGCAACTGGTCTGATGTGGTCTTGTTGGGTAAGATTCAGGAACTTTTAAGTGATAATTACCTTAATGTTTTAAATGT
The DNA here is from genome assembly GCA_037177535.1 of Pseudomugil gertrudae. NCBI lineage: Eukaryota > Metazoa > Chordata > Actinopteri > Atheriniformes > Pseudomugilidae > Pseudomugil > Pseudomugil gertrudae. Next base: position 7,869,589 of record JBAMHV010000007.1, on the reverse strand, counting down.
GTTGAAATGCACCACCATGATAAAAGAGGCACATATTAAAGGCCAGTTTTTAGTTTCTTTAATTGGGTGGAGGTGTGTGGGACTTTTGGAGGAATTACAACAATAACTAAATTGGATAGATTCTACTTCATAGTTCGCCTTAACCATTTTTGTACAATCTGTGTGATATATAATGTATGCATGCAGTTGAATGCAACTCCTACATCAGGCAGTGTAAGCTAGGTGTGGATAGGTTAAGGCAGTTTCTAGATAGGTTGCATATTTCACTCCCCCCCCCACAGAACAGCAACTTAAAACACCTTAGTAAATGGAATGTCACGTTTAATGGCTAACCAGTTTGAGGCCTTAAGTTAGTGCTTACATTACTGTCTGTCTTAAATGCTATGCTTTAAAATTACACTTGAGTCAGTTGCTAACACTGTAGGTGAAATGAAGTTACAGCTTCAGTATGGGAGCACAAGGATGACCAAACGCAACAGTGCTGTTAGCAGTGAGTTAGCTTAGTACTGAAGTAAAGCGTCCATGTTCTTCAGTTTTCAGTAAAGCTGTGTTGCACTGAAACACAGCTGCTGCTTACTAGTCTTCTTTTCCTAGTCATGAAAGAACCCTCAGCATTTGGAGTGCAGTTTTCTTGAGCTGTCCCTGCCCTGGTAAGCTAGCCTGAACCTGCAGTTCCACTCATCCTAATCGCTGAGCCCAATCCATTCCCCTGTCTAGCACCTCTTCAGAGGCCGCTCGCCCCTTTGTTCTGACAATACACAAACGACCATTCAAATGGAGGGACTCTGTAATCAGTGAAATACTACCCTCTGGGCTTTGTGGAATAGAAAAAAAGGGGAGGGAAACAGAGAGCCACATAGAAAGAGAGGAGAGAGAGAAAATCCATCCATGACCAATCAACTCTAACTACCTGTCTGGCTTTTTAGCTGCAGATGTTATTTGGAAAAGAAGTGAAAAAATGTGCCCATTCCAGATGTATGATGTACAAAGGGAAGGCTGGCTGGCACCTCCACCCACGAAAAAGGCCGGACTCTTCCACACCCATCCATCTTTTTTCATATTGCTGATGATGTTTTTGCTTTCTCTTCTGCCGTTTTCTTCAAACCGTGGGATGAATTGCATCACCACACACTAATAGAGAAGATAAAATACATTATGATTCATGTAGTCAAAGTAAGTCAGAGTCATAGTAACTCATTCAATGTTGACATTTCTGGGCCATTTATATAGGTAAAAATGGAAAGGTGGATTAGCAGGAGTGTTACTGGGAATGATTGTTCTTTGGAAAATTTATGACAGCCCTGTAAGGGCTTCCCCATTGATCCTTGTATCAAATAACAAAATACTGATAATTTTTTATTATCAAAACATACTTATTGATAAGTTATTTAAATGTTGTAAGGCTGTTGCTCTGACACACATGAGGATCATTTATTTCAATCTCAGAGGTCAGTGTATTAATGATTAATTTACCTCTCATTTTTCATCGGCATCAATGGTTTTACACTCTATCCAGAAAAAATACTCAACATGCTCAATGGGGAAAATGGGAGATTGTTTAAATTAATGGATAGGTCACACTTCCCTACACATAACCAAATGCGAAGGCCAAACAGAAGCTTTTCACATGCTGTTTTATACCTGATCAGCACAAATGATCTTTTAAACAATGGTAAAAATGCTCAGCTGGTAGATCAAAAGGAGCTGAAAAAAGAGTTATTCTGATCTGTCTAACAACATATATTAAGCTATTTGCTATTTTAATCAAGAAAACATAAAAAAATGAAGCAGAGGGACAGAACTAGCAGAGATGAACATATTACCTACACTGATTAAAGCAAGAAATTTACAATCATATGAAAGCTCTCCATCATTTAAACACACAACAGATCAATCACTTTAACTAATGGGTGGAAAATCTGGACAACACATGCAAAAACAGGGACGGGTACTAATATATACA
>JBAMHV010000007.1:7825626-7855147 GCA_037177535.1 Pseudomugil gertrudae | reverse complement strand
CACGCTAACACGGGGAGAACCCACGCTAACACGGGGAGAACATGCAAACTCCACACAGAAAGGTTACTGGTTGGACCTCCCCCCCAGCCGAGGCTCGAACCAACAACCTTCCTGCTGTGAGGCCACAGTGCTAACCAACTGTTCCACCGTGCAGCCCCACGCCCATCAACAATAATCAACAAATAAACATGGAAAAAAATGGATAAAATACAGTTTCTTTAATGACACACTGGGCCCATCTCGCCATGAAATACTCATTCTAATGTAGGCTCAACTACAGTACAAACTTTATTACAATCCATGTGGTTTTGTTTTGTGGCTGACGGTGTAGACTATGGACATTTTTAATTGGGAAAACACATCAGGAATCATTGGTTTGATAAAGAAGAAAAAAAATTATCTCAGGGTGGTTACAAAAACTAATGTGTGTAAAAAAAAAAAAAAAAGTGGAAAGAAAACTTGACTATCCCAGTTCCCATTCAATGTTTTAACATTGTAATTAGCATGCAAAAAGATCTAAATCAAATATCATCTAATGACAAAGCTAAATGCAAAACAAAGTATAACACATAGCGCTGCAAACTACCTATGAAAGCATCATTTGAATGGTCTCATATTAATGAATAACAAAATAAAGGATGGCAAACAAAAAGATATTATAGTTAAAAACAGGACGGCAGTTAAAATAAGGGAGGGGGATTAGTTAAAATATGTTCACATCAAACTAGAGTATGACTTCTTAAATTGATGACAAAATATCAAAGCAGCTTTCAACAAGAGTAGATTAAGCCTCAATTTAAAACATAACTGTTCAGCTGCTACATGTGTAAATAAAAGCAAAAAATTACCATAAAAATGCTCAACAGGTGTGTTGGGACTACTAAAGATCTCTGTTATTAATCTGTGCAACAAAGAAAAAGACAATAGTGACTTAAAAGAAGGAATCACAAACAATTAAAAAAGAGCTTTATGTAAATTGTTTGAGCAACTTACACAATATAAATGAGTAGAAGTCTAAAGCTAAAAGAAATACTGTTTATAGAGCATGTTAAACCAGAACCAACCTGTCTCACTGGATAAGGGTGGCAGAAACCAACAAACATTTGGTTCTTAAAGGGATTATAGAGGATTACAAAGACATTGTGAGTGCAGAATGAGTGCATGCTGATTGACAACAAAGCAATGGCACACCAGAGAGCAAACTATGATGCTGCCCTGATGTTGCTTTTATGTACCTCTAAAATGTTGCATTTAAAAGAAAACCTGCATCAATTCTAAGTTTACTATCCGTTTTTGTTCCATATAGTAGAACAAAATAAGCACAAAATAGTGCAAGTGTTGTTTTGTCAATGTAATCCTGGAGCTGACATTCCCATCACAAAGTTTTAGTTTTTTAAATGCATCAATTTTTCCTAAATGAAATGTTTTACATAAGCCGAATTTTCTTTATTTGCTTAGTCTCCAATAATAATCCTTGCGCTGGCAAGACACATTTGCAGCAATCTGAGCTAAAAAACTTTACTGAACTGAGTTAAATGAATGTTTGTACAGCTGAAATATTTGCAATATACCAGACAAAGGTTTATGTACATCATATCGACGAGCAAAAAGAGAAGCAAAAGAAACTTTCTGTCACTGGCAGATGATAAAAAATGTCCAACCGTTGTTTAAATTCTCACATATGAGGACTTATATTTACCTCTGTGACAGAGTAGATATTTAAAGGCACATTCTGCAACATCTCCTATTGCATTGTTCACTTATCATGAACACAGTGTCAAAAATGCAAAGCACCTGAATCCAGTTCAGTTGTTTTTAACCTGCAATCCCAAAGCAAACTGCACCATCTACACGTGCAGCATGTAAGGTGATGGGATGGCGATCTCACTCTACAGCCGAGGAAACTAGACAGCTACATTACCTGGCCACAGGTAATATAAGTTATACCTGCAGCTGCTTATCTCCTGTGTAATCTTTGTCTTTGGATAAGTGTTACAAGAAAAATACGGTGCTTCACTGATTATTCAGAATCTAATTAATTACATTCTTGGTTTTATCAAATTTTAGATTTGTAAACTTTTGCAATAATCTTTGATTTTGACAATTACATATTTACTTGCTGGTTGTATTTAGAAAGTATCAGTGTAATATAGTCGAGAAGGGGAATAACTTTTAGATGGCTTTTTTCTACTGTTTCTGCAGAAACAAACAGCGTTTATGCTTTTTAATCATTGGATTTGGTGCAAACTGGTTGCATCGTTATACAAGTTTCCCCTTGGGGAAGATTTACATGCTGCTATCATGACTGAATTAATGAGTGAGCCAGCTTCATTGGTGCTTTGCATCTACAGTAAAAAGGATAAAATAAAAACCTGAATCTATGCATTAATGGTTTTGACAAATATCAGTCCTTTTGACCATTTTCCTGCTGTGCTGACAGGACGAGGCCAAGTAGGAAATCTCGTTGACTGTGCCTTTAAATGCCTGTCAGGAAAACATACAAATGTTTCAGCATAAAATGTGTGTTACTTCTTCTCAGTCTTCAGTGTTTGCATAAAACTCCAGAGATCCTTGACCACCTGAGAAAGGTAAGGGGAGAGAGGGATAACACGAGAAACACAAAGAAAGAGAGCAAAATGATAAATCATTCAAATGAAGTGCTACACAGCATGAGACATATGACTCACTTTTACTACAACATGCTTTTTTGTGCGTCTTGCCTGTGGGAATATTGAGTTTGGACGGGGTTGTTGGGGAACGACGAGGGGTTGGGTGGGGGTAGCAGTACATACCAGAGTATATGACTAGGTGCTCCAGGTCTGACAGATCTCAGCCTTGGCTGATGAAACCAAAGCACTTCCACAGATGTTTCTACACACTGGGATCAACAAGCTCTCCCCGACCCGACTCCACCCCTACTCTTTTCCCTGTCCGCCCAGCCCCTGTCGCTCTAAAGAGCTTCCACCTGCTCTCATGACTGTACATTTAACATTTTTAACAGTGCAGCACAATTACAAACAAGCAGCATTGCTCACATGATTGAAATCTAAAAGATGCTTTGATGCAGCTATACTATCCCACACTTTAGTCTGCAGTAATCATGTTGGGGTGGGGGGGTGGGGGGTGATTAATTCATGCTTTGCAAACTAACATGCAAGGGACTTTTTTTCCTTCTAAAATGACATGCAGCATTAGAAAAGATTTAAGTTTTGCACTTGGTCAAAGGCCTTGAATGTGAAAAGAATGGTACCATTCACATACCACTCGTCCCTTCATTAAGGCTACAAAAGAGAAACTCCACTAAATCACAGCGAGCAAGTTTGCCTTGGCAGGTGTACTCCCATTCTGTCTCGTAAGAGCTTGCCGACACAACGTGGGTATATTTCAAAGGGTACACACTGTGCTGGAGAGATGTTTGAGGTATATTGGACAATGTGAGGAACAAGATGCATTCCTGGGGATCTATCGCTGTATGGAGATCTTCAAGCCAAACTAAGGTTAATGTTCTCATGGCTACTAATACACAACAGCTGAAGACATATTTTATGAAAGCCTGGCAGGAAAAAAAAAGCCCTTTGGCTTAATAGCTTTTATTAGACTGAATTAATCAACAGCACGACCACAACGAATTAAAATGTGAGCATCAGAAATAATTACCCAATCAAATAAGAAAAAGGAGAGCTTAGATCCTGGGTAACTTACTTTTTTGTCTGAGATCTTAAAACTACTCTTAACAAAGTTCTCAAACTTCTGCTCTGTCTTTGGGAGTGGCTTCCCCTGAAAAGAAAAAAATGCATCGTCTTAGTGAGATAATCATTTAAGAAGAATATTTTTAAAGAAACAAAAAAGGATGACAACATTACCTCCTTGGCTGCTGTTGACAACTTGCTCCTAATTTCGGTCAGGGACAGAGATTTAGATGGTCCAGCCTGAGCTTTGTCTTTTCCTGGAGCATTTGTCTAAAAAACACATAAGAGCCAGAACTTTTTAAAAGGGCAAACACCTGATTATATCATCTATCATATATAGCAAAAAAAAAAGTACATTGCCAAAAAATGGAGAAAGTTCCATTTAAAACAGACATTACTGACAGTAATCAGTAACAGCGAGAGACTTTATTAGCTCTGTTTGGAGTTTGTTTTGGTGGTATTGCTGACAGTGGATTTGCTGACCAGTAAGCAGCCTTATTATGACCCATTTATTCTTGCTCTGTTTACAGGCCTGGCATGGGCAAGCAGCTGGAGGAAGATGAAAGCATTATAAAGGATATCTCATTCTAGCATAATTACATCTTTTTTTGTTTGTTGTGTCCTTTTCTTACAAATACATCATTTATTATAAATGATGTTCTCATGCTCAGAGAAAGTTGACCTTGACTCTCAAGTGAACGATACAAACTGACAAAATATTTCTAATACTTGCAATAAATTAATACAGTTCTGGTGCAATTATTGTTATCACATTGATGTCAAATGCAGGACATGTTGAAATGACAGATTTTCTCTTTAACAGAAATTATCAGGACAACGATGCCCCAAGCGGCCCTTCCTTACACATTTGGTGACATTAAAAGTTTCTTTCAAATGTGATGACTCTTTTCTTAAGTGAGACAAGGCAGAATTAGTATCATGCACGAAGGTCTTTGGGTTTGTCCACACCAGGGCAGCCAAGGTCTAAAAAAACTCTTAATTACAAAGTGTCTCAATATGACAAAACAAAAATATGCCATACAATGAGACTGCATGTTACACAAGCCACAGAGCTTGTTTCTACATGCAAAGCCAGAAAGGAATCCTGTGAAATTGCAGGGTTTCATCAATAGGCAGACACATTGGAAAGGCTAAAGAACCAATGCTGAATGTGAGGGGAAAAAAGGAAACAGACAAATTAACCACTTGTTGCATTTCCGTTAAATTGAACAATATAAAATGCTTAAAAACACTTTTTCACACTGTTTGAGTAGCTCAGTGAGTAGCAAATGATAAGAGATTCTACTAAGAATGGTCACTTCTTATACACTGATTGTACACTGATTATGGATGACACACAATAAATATAAAACATACCAAAAAGTAATGACGGGTAATATATAAAAATGAATAAAAAACATTGCAGAGTTGCAATGAGCTGCCACAGTGAAACCACAAACATATCCAATTCCTTGGAAGCATGTGCAACCAGATTGTAGGGAACAACATAAAACATTTGGTCATAATCAAATGTGGACAATAATCCTGTTTTTTCTGATACACTGAAAGTACAGCACTGTTCCTGAACTCCAAAGCAAACACCAGGACTTTGTGCTTTTGATAAAAGCCATGAAACATGGTATGTGTCGCCGCTCAATTCTTAAAACAACCTTAAAAACTTTAACTACCTCAAGCTGTGACTCTAAATAGTAAAACACAGGTGGGATAATTTAGCAAATACGTTCTATAAAGTCTAGTAAGTAAAAACTGAAAAAAATGCAATAATTTGTCCCCATCCCTGAGAAATCTGCACTTTACAGCAAAGATCAAAAGGCACAAAATGAGGAAAACCTTGACACTAACACACAAAGCAGTGCAACAAAAACACACATATGCTGCTGGCTTGTGGCCATACAAATCCACCTCATATTTATTATTTACGGGCAGCACTCTGCTTCCACGGGACAGCTGTGGACCTGAAACAGCTGATAAACACACAAGCCGGTAAGCTTTTTCATCTGGGCCAGACAATAATTACAGATGACACAAGACATGGAACTTAATCACAAGCACACTATTATTTGATGCAATCCCTAATCTTCAATCTAGTGCAAACATATGGTTGTGACACATTTGCTCACTAGGTCTGTTCAGGGATAGTAATTGTCATTTTGTTGGAAGGACAAACGTGGAGGCTTGTGTTTGGAGAAACCGTTGGGTCACTGTGAACTGTGACCATCTTTCTATGACTCTTATAAGTATTTCCTGTAAAAGACAGCTCGAGACTGATGCAAAGTTTTCTGATATTTAACATTTAATAGTATTAATCTTCACTTTGCTTTGCTCTGTGATATTTACAGTGCAACTTAGGAGCAACTGTTAAACCTGGTCGATGTGATGAGCATCTCATGACAGTTGCTAAGGGGATCTTATCAGGGATCTTAAAGGGTCCGTGATTGCTTCAATAAAGATATCATTTGAAAGAAGACGTACTGTGTATTTATTCTGTATAGGGACACAAAAAAAATAAGAATTCATAATTTCAACACACAACCCAAAAATACCTCATTATGCAGACATAATGCTCGCCGCCATGTTGTGACGTAATGAGAGGAACCCGCAGATGTAAACAAGCATGGCTGAGTGTAGTGACGCCGAGGAAGATTTGAGCGATTCATTGATAGTTTTGGAGGATGAGGGTACATCCAGTGAAGACGATGGGGGTGCTGATGCTAACGAAGGTGTGCAACCATATTTATTTGAGCCTTATCGGTCTGGAAGCGACGATGACACAAGTGGGTCTGAAGAGGAAGGGTTGGACAGTAATGAGTTAAAGCTGGACATCGGTCGCCTCCAAAACAACAAATAGTACAGATATAAAGTAATTTTAATATACATGTAGGCAAAACAAAGACCATACACAGGACTTACTCTTTTCTGAATCACTGTGGCTTCTCTGTGCTGTTTGGCAACGCGAGTGCCGATATCTTCTGTCTGCTTTCTTTTACCGTATTTTTACGACCACAAGGCGCACCGTACCAAAAGGTGCAGTCTTATGCGTGCCGTTACTGTATTTTGATCAGGCGCGGGTTTTATATATAATCCACGCCCACACAAGTGTGTATTTTTAAAAAAAAAAAAGAGCAGGAGCAAAACTGAGTTTTGTTGTGCTTTATTTAAGTATTGATTCACTCACATTTTTTTTTTTTTTTACCGGTAATCGGAATCAATCAAACCCATCAAAGTCCTCATCCTCTGTTTCTGTATTGAACAGCTGCGCTAAATCTCCATCAAACATGCCAGGTTCACTTTCTTCACTACTGTCTGTGCCGGCTGATGAAATGATGCCGGCTTTTGCGAAAGCTTGAACAACAGTTCCAGCAGACACGTTATCCCAAGCATCTACAATCCATTCACAAATTGTAGCGTAACTCGCCCGGCGCTGCCTTCCACTCTTAGTAAAACTGTGGTCTCCATCGGTCATCCATCGCTCCCACGCCGCTCGCAGCCTTACTTTGAACGGCCGGTTCACACCAATGTCCAGCGGTTGGAGTTCCTTCGTCAGTCCTCCCGGAGTGACAGCAAGCTCAGAGTTCGTTTGCTTGACTTGTTTTTTTTTACATCGGCTGTGAGATGGGCACGCATAGTCACAGATCAACAGTGACGGTATGTACAGTATACCGGTAGGCCTACTACAACACACACACAGGGCGCACTGCACCATAGGGCGCGCCGCATATTTTCAAGAAAATTTAAGACTTTTATATGCGCCTTATGGTCGTAAAAATACGGTAAATATGTGTGGATGGCAGCAGGTTTCAGAACACGTTTAAAACTGACTTTTAAGCCAAAAGATTCCTGTAATGAAGGAGTTTCCTCAAAGCAGTCGGCAGTAAAGTTTTCACTACAGAGTACAGAGATGCAGATGGCTGCCACTTGTCCCAGGTTCTCTTTACCGGTTTAGTCCATTTTTTACACAGATCTGCATCTTTTGGTAATGTGAAGAGGCTTACACTTTCACTGAGGCAGTTTGAATATCTTGCAGCCACGCAATGCTTTGGCATTTTGCAACAAACCAGCGCAAACAATCATATTTAAGCTCCGACTACAATTTGTTTACATCAAACAGCTAAGGGGAATGTCTACTCATGACGTCATATCCTGAACAGAGGCACAGCCCACAACCTCGCCTCACAGCAGGATGGCGCACAATTTGAACTCGCCTAACTTTTGTTTTACTTTATTAGTATTCGGTTTGGATAGAAACAACTATGTAGTTGAAATTAGATATATTTATTCTGACTATGCAAAGTTCAAACATCTCGTCATGGACACTTTAAAGTGATTCTGTTTTTAATATTAGTTAGGCATCAGTACGACCTAGTTACAGATGTTATCTGAATGTCAAACTTGTCAGTTAGTAGTTAAAACAAAGAAAAAAATCAGGATCTTATCAGAGCAAAATGATAGAAATGCTCCAAAGAGGCTTGATGAGTTTCTTTTCTGATGTGTTTTACTATTTGACAAACCTAACTGCAACTGCTTTATTAGTTGGATGGTTAAACACACATGCACACAACCTCATCTCATCCTGAAAGTGGAAGACTGAAAACACTTGTGCTGTAGTGTCTCCCTGACAGAGACGAACTTCATAAGCAATTTACCACAGAAACTGAAATTCTGTAAATGGATCTGCACTCTTGACTACTGTCCCTGTACAATTGTGGTAAATAAACTCACTGATCAGCTCATTCAAACATGTTATAATGCACTGTATAAGCCACTGCTGCCTTGCTCACTAATCACCTGTGCTGTCAACATTAACCAGCAACACTTTGATCTCACTTTTTCCTGACTTGTGTTTTCTTGCTGAGCACAGTGGCCGAGGTTCTGTCTCAAAACATTTTATACACATTTCTTTTGGCATTTTGACTTTGTAATTCCATCAAAAAGCCAAACAGGAAGCATGCCAAACATATCACATGATCAACATGAGCCAATGGTTTTGAGACCAACCAATGAGGAGTCACGCTTAGCACAAAAACTTCCTTTTCACTATCATGTTTGGTCACCAATACAGGGGAAATTTTTAAGTTTGGATGAGATGACTACATAGCGCAGAACCCAGTCTTCAAAACAATTCTAATCATGATCAGTGCACACAACAATTCACATAAAAAGGGTAACTTTGGGTGAATTTGGAAGTAATTTGGATGTGCTTACAGACAAAGATTTGTAAAATAAACACATAAAATGTGTGTTTTGACATTTTCATTTCACTAGCTCAAAAGAGAACATGTTAAGAAAGAAAATGTATTGAAATCTCAAGTATTTCTATTGGAGGACATTGTTGTTTACCATGTGGCAGTCTGGATCTGTACAAATGGGTGTGAGTAATGCTTTTGTGTCTGACTGAGATGTGCAACAGCATGTGCCTATCACATTTACAAATGTGGTGGATGCACATTAAATATACATATATATGTTTTTTTAAAAACATTTTTTAGGTCTTCAGAAGAAAATATTAGTACAGATCCTTATTAATGTGACAAGCACATGCTGTTGCACACGTCAATCAGAGACTAAAAGAATGACTCACACCCTTTTGGGATGAGGCTGAGTGAGTAGGTTTTCTACTTTATGACTGTGACGTGTGCTTGAAAGCATCACCTTTTTTAAAACCATCAATCACAGAACACCAGCTGCAAGATTAAGTTACCTCAGATCAGCACAACTGAAGTTAACAGGTTCTCATGTTGAGCTTGTTTCACAAAAAGGTGCAGCTACATGCTGGGCTGCGAGAGGTGAGAACTGCGGTACTGGCAACAGATCTGACAAGCCAATCTAATGGCCAGTCACCTGCATTTGGGAAAGAAAAAAACAGACATCCACGCCCGCTTCCTCGCTCCTCAGGGGCATCTGGAAGCGCAAGCTGTACCAGACATCAAACGCTCATAATGAGAGCAATTGGGAGAAGGTGTGTCCAGGAAGTGAGGGGTGTGAAAAGGTTGTACAGATGGAGCTGTTGTGAAGCAGTGGAGAGGGGATGGGAGCAATAAAAGCAGAGAGAGCCAGAAAGTTTAACTGGCGGGAAGGTTTTGCTGGTTCAGTTGCACATCGGTAATCCCCCAAAGAACTGTAAGACCCTCTTGTGTTCTGTCTGGACAATAGACATTGTAGTTTGCTGCAATCACCCACCGAGCAAGAATGCTGCCCTTAAGGGGAATCCCTTTCTAACCTCAGGAGTTTAGCAATCCTGCAGCTTAGTGTTCCACAAAACAAAACTCACAAAGCTTTCTGTCATGACCTCAGACAAGACATGACAGTTTTCTCATGTGCCACAAGTGTTCCTCTGAGTGATGATGTGCTTTTAGTGTACGTCATGTTTTATCGCTTACGCAGCCATCATTACCATGCCAACAAATAACACCTTATCTAAACAGAGTTTGCTCCGAGTATTTTCTTTCACTTGAGTTTGCTTTGTGAAATGTGTAAACTTGCAGAGAAGCTTCCCAATTTGTTTTCCCTGATGTGGACGTGAGTTTTAGAGGGGTGAGGGGCATCAAAGATTACTACAACTTAAGATGGCAGGGTCAAGCTAAGAAGTCACAGGTTTCACAAACCTTGCCTCAGGAAATCTGTTTAGAGGTCAGGTGTGTTTGTTTAAAGACAGGTGGAGTTCAAGCTTTGGATTTTGAGAGACATACAATTATTACAAGAAATTAAGGATCATGTTAAGCTAATTCCAACTTACATTTAACATTCCTCAAGTTTAGAAAAGGAAAGCTTGCCAAGTTTTTTTTTCTTTTCTTAAACTGCATGTTTTAAATTGTGAATGGGAGAAAATGCAAACAACCTGAGGCTCCGGGTCTACAGCCACACCTTCTATATTCAGAGCACAAATCAATTTTTGCAAAAGATCAACTCGTTAGCTTTTTTTTGAAGACCTCAAATGGTTTTCTTAAAAACTCCTGATGACGTTGGGAAGATTTAATGAAAGATTTATTAAGTTCGAGATTCTGTCCTGAATGGGATTCAGCTCAAATAAATGTTTCCAATCACATAAAATCAAATAAAGTTTATGTGTTGATCACATTTCTTTGCATCGATACATTAAAAATGTAACTGGATCTGACAACCTTTAAAAGTAGTTTATTGATTCACTTGGGTTTTTTGCATTATTCTATAGACAGTGCTTTTTAATCAGGATATTGTTGTTGTTGATTATTATCTGTCATAACAAAATTTTGCTGGCTACACAAATTAAGCCCATTCATTTACAGCTCAAGAACAATTTTCTAAATATTTAGAAAGGTCTAGAAATTAAGAACAACACAGCAAACAGCACAGCAAAACAAGCCGATAATCCTACTTTTGCTTAAGTAGTAATAAATCAAGTTTTGTTTTTTGTCTCAATAAAACTAATATTGTTCACATTAAAAACAAAAAACATGGTTGTCAGCTAATAAGTCAGATAAAGTTTAATTAAGAAAGATAAACGGGTCAAACAGTCTTTCCATACCTTTATCTGAGATTTGACTGCTGACCCTGATGGTTTTTCTGCAGGGCCATTTTGTTTCACAGGTTTCTTGTCGGGTTTCTTAGGTGTAGACTCTGAGCTCTGGGGAAACAAACATTAAAGATGGAAATCTCAGAGAAAACGGAACAATACTGTCATCTATTCCTACATTACAGGACCCAACAGCAGCTGTTTATCAAGCTGATTGATATGACCATAAAAACCAAGTGCACAGGCTATTCCTCAATGGGGGATGCTGTGCTCTAATTCTACACCTTTATCAGAAGCACCCACTGCCTCCCACACCGAGATTACAATACTATGGATTTTCTCAAGTCTACTGTCATTTAATAAAAAAATTAAAATAAACAAACGTCATTCTATATTAGTAACAGCGTTAATAGTTTATTATGAATATAAAGGTTCAGTCACCCTATGTCTATATAAAAAAAAAACCTGGATGTTTCCCACGCAGTTGTAGAGGAAACACTAGACATGCTTGGTAATTTCTTAGCATTCAGATACTTAGTAACCCAATAACCTGTCATTGTTCTCCACTCTGAAGGCCTCCACATCAGGTCTACTTTGCCTTCAGTCACCAGTATAATTACCTTGTAACAGCTCAGGCCAGTACCTGCATCTTATTCACTGACCCTTGTTCTGACAATAAAAGGTATTTGACTACAAATGGACTAGGATTATAATTGCCTGCTTTGACACAATTACTAGAGGGAAATTACTCAACTGCCTTCAGTAAAGCCTGAAAGAAAATTGCAGTTTTGATTTAAAGCATATGCTGTCTTTATTTTCTATAAATCAAGAAGATAATGGATCATTAATAATGTACAAAACCAATTTAAATAGGTTTTTCAGCAAAGACCTAAGAAATAAATCAGAATAATTCAGGTGTTTACACAAAAGGCTATTCCTTTCTATATTACTTAGTAGTGTCACTTTAAGTAACTTGATTTTAGCATGAGATGAAAAACACCACTTTTAAAAAGCAAAATCATTTCTTTTTAGTAATGTGTTGCTATTTTTAAGAGTTGTTGGCATTAAAAAAGCCTTTATTATTATCCAGGACTATTTTTAAAAAGCATTTAAGTACATATATTAGAAGTATGGGAATGGTGCATTTCTAAAATACACTGCAACGTGTAAATAAATGCAGAACTGTAGATACTTAAGTCTAAGTAAATCAATGTTAATGATTTCGAAAGCTTTTCAAAGTGGAGATGCAACATTTATTCATCAAAGCAAACCTATCTACCTGCAATCCAATCCTTTTTTCCACCAGTTTTTTCATGGGCTAACATCTCATACAGTCCAAATCCAAGCAGAAAAATGCTGTTACTCAAAGATTACAATAGATGCATAAAACCTTTTAAAAATTGACAAATACTGTAATTTTAGTCAAATATCCTAAAGGGTAACCACTATAAACTTCACTACAACTGTCAACGGGTGTGGAAAAGACAAATATTTGATGCCATTACCCCACTGTCTGGACACATTTAGATCTCCAAACTATACAGCACAGAGGTTTTACCAAAAACAAAAATAAAAGACAACTTCTCCTGAAACACAGCTGAATTAGCAGTCAAAAGAATAATTGCTCCCAGCCATACTTTCTAGAACTCTGTGCCTTCATTACTAAAGAATAGCTAAAGGATTAAGATCATTTAAGGGAGGTGTAGGGTTCATGAGGACTTAGATGAGAAGACAACAGAATAAATCAACAGGTGACAGAAATGCTCAGCTGTCATCTGACCCTGAGGGAAGGCTCGGCAGTCACGTCGCAGGTATGCGCATCTGCCCTGCTTTGATCTTTTGCCTGGCACAGTTTGCATTTGGATAGCGTGCTTTGAAAAAAAGAAAGGAAAAAAAAAAAGAAAGAAAGAAATTACAAACAGACACCGGTGTAAAAGTGAGGCTGCTACACACATGCACCCACACACTTGCAAGCGATTGTGCTAACACGCAAAACAAGTGTTCAAAGGCAAGGGCCAGGTGCACAGCTGAAATGGCATGAGAAACGATAAAAATGAGCAATCATATTAACAGTGGGATGACAGAGGGACAAAGATATGCAATGCTTCAGAAAACTGGTTGACGATGTTTCCCAAAACCAAAGAGGTGTGTGTGTGTGTGTATGTGTGTAACTGCAAGCTGTGTGTTTCTCTGCTCATGCATAGGAGGTATGTAAAGCTCATTTTTGCAAGGCTGCTTGCATTTAAGCAAATGTGCATGCATATTAACTTTAAACATACAAGACTATAGTGTGGCCTTGTAAAGTATGTGCATATGTGTGTGTAGCATAACATGGTCTTGTTGGTGAGACAGTCAGAATTCAAGTAGATTACAGAGAAGAAATCCGATCATTACACAACACGAACCCTGTATTTTACTCTCTGAAAACAGGTGGGTACATGAGCAAACAGGATGAAAAAGTTCCATGTTTTGTCTCATACAGAGAAGTGGACGGTCAGTGGGTGCAGGGATGGGAAGGGCTTGTACAAATTAAATGCTACTATTGCATGAAGTCTGTATATGTTTAAATGAGGTGGTAGAAACAAGGGGAGGATTGCAGCAACACTGAGACGTTCCTTCTACGCTGAAATACCAAATGAAAGCGGCTGGCTACCCTGACACCTAGTGGACAATGCAGGACTGGAAAGACTTCACAAACAAATGCACTGCACTGTAAAAACACTGACCCTCTGTTTCGCTACAATAGTGGAGACAATATGAAAGAAAAGTGGAAAACAAACAATTAGGATTTCACTGGAAATACAAAAAATGAAGCAAATATCTTTAAAAATAGGGAAAAAAGTAACAGATAACCAACTTTATAAGTCTGCTTTACCAAATGGTAAAAAGTTATTAAAAGGAATACTTTGACCAAAAAAGCATAAAACTTATTCTTCATTGTTGTAGAATCAAAACTGCTGGGATAGAGTTGAAAAGTGGCAGTGTTTCTCACACAGCTAGTGATAATAGGATTGTCCCAACAGTGGTATCTATAAAATGCAAACAGTCTTGATGTTGGGGTAGTTGTGATGTTAATACTTAACTGAACAAGGACCAAGAGTAATCTTTCAAACTCCTTAGCAGGGTTATCTAGTGCCACCCAAGTTCAAATAACATTTTCCCTGCCAAATGAGATACAAGAAAGAAAGAAAGAGACTCAGTGCTTAAAAAAGCACTACAGAGAACCAAATTTTCTCCGTGAGAATGCTCCAAAGAACAGTGAATTTGGTATCCATCTGGCATCCTATCTTTCCTCTGAGCCAATACTGTGTTGACTCATCTTACTGTCCCTTTCCTTCGTTTCCTCTCTTCCTCCTATAATGTCTTCTTACATTTATTATTCATTCTTTGATCAATCTGCCACGGCACATGTTCAAAACAGCCAGTGTAGTGACATTTAGTTACAAGCATGATCTGGAAATTATTCATTTTACAGCAAAATAGTAATTTAACTCATTCCAATTAGCAACAGTGCAATTAATGTACATGTTACATAGCACCTGATTCAGGTTTCACGTTTTACAATGTTGAATCCACTCACTTCAGATGTCTTTTCTGCTGGTTTATGCTGTGATCTTCAAATAAAACGAATAAGGCTCCAAAGTATGAAATAAGGAGACAGTTTAGTGTAATAATGAATTAAAAAAAGTTTACATAAAGTTCTGCTTAAAATAAACCTTCAAATAAATGTTTTTTGTGTAGTCTTATTTTTATTGTGTATGATGAAAAAACAACATTATTCACAATAAATATAAGAACACATATTGAAAAGTAATATGATGATGAGAGGTATGGAGGTGTATTTAAAGTTACTTAATGTGTTTACATGAGGGTCAGGCCCGGGTTGGGTTCGGTCTAAATTTCAAAAGGAGAAATCAACTGGTTGGGTCATCGTAATGAATTCAGGAGGAAAAATGTGACTCATGCAGGACTCTGGTCCTAATCTTACTGTGGTTTGCAGAACATAAGCTTTGTGACTTTCTGGCTTTGTTTGATCTCCTACCTAAAACAAAAATCTACATCACTTCATTCTTCTTGATGCTTCTTTGCAGTTGGCATAGTCACTTTGCTTTTAGTCACTAGATAGTCTGTTTGCAATCAAACCAACACTCCCAGCTCTCAATGAGATCAAAGTCTGCTTCTTTGTTTTGCTTTGGAGTGTGGTTGGTGATCATACTGCCCCAAACAAATCATCCTACCGCTGGAACATCCCCTAAAATAATAAACAACCTCATCAGGCTCATTTTCCATAAGCCAATAAAACACTGAGGATAGAAAGGAGTAACTCATGAAAAGTCCAGATTAAGTGAGTAAAACCAGTTTTACTGAGTGGCTTTATTTATAGTTACGTGTTACTGTTAACAAAACTTACTAACAATATTGGATCCACTTGAAGCCATAAAACAGAAATTTTAGCTTTTTTGCTGCATCTCTGTGATGGAGATTAAATTCTGAGCATGACATAAGCAATTCACCTCTCAAGAAGAGAAAACAAAAGAAAAAAGACAGGATTTCTGGTGGTTTAGGCCACATATTGTCCAATATGCGTTCTCTGCTAGATGGAGTGCGTGCACCTGTGCATGCACGTCTGTGCAAGTGTGGCATAGACGTGAAACTGTGTGCAGAAATAAGGTGCACAAGTGTGCATAAAATAAAATATATTGCTTCAGACTGTTTAATTTTTACCTCAAATCTCAATCTGGTGAAAAAAAGTAAGCATTTCCTCATGATATTTTTTCATTTACAATACACTTGCTGTTTTCATATTATGAACTTGTTTTGCAGATAGGCCAGTTCAGCATAAGCACTCTGTAAACAGTTTAGGTGCATCCAGAAGCAACATCTATACCTTGATTGCTTCAGGGTAAGGAAAAACAGAGCAATTAAACTGTGTGGATAAAAGAGAAAATAAATGGGAAAGGTCACATTGAGCCTCAAAAAAAAGATAATGCAGCGAGGTATCGCAGAGAGAGCTGCCCATCTTCAGCGCAGCATGCGTGAATGCCGCACACATCTTGTGTTACACTCAACTCAGCTTGGCTTACAGCATCAGCCTCTGTGAAAATGTATACGTGCACATTTACCGCTGATGCTAACACTACTATTACTACATACTAATCTTACCACGGACACAATGTATACTTAAACACTTTCATCTTCCACTCAAAAATGGTTGTTTCAGTGTTTTAATCAGCTACATTAAAAAGGGCTTTAGAGATCAATGCTACGTCTGATATTATCAAACTATATAGTCCTTTGACCTGTTTATCTTGGAGAACACAGCATTTAGGATCTCTAAAATGAACGGTCATTCATCTTTGAATTATTTCCAGTTACACATGATGGATATATTTTCATCCACTTTATACGGTTTCCACTCTTTACAGTGAACAATATATTTTTCTTAAACCAGCTGCATACTACTGCCAAAGCTAAATACATTTCAGAAAGTTTAACATAAACACATGCACCCTTGTGCACATGCGCATGGTTTATTCTAGTTTACATAATAACCGCTGGAAACATTGTTTAACATTTGCAAAAGAAAAGGAGAGGCTTACTTTAGTGAAAACTTTTTCCACGTCCTTCTGGGGCTTTGCATCGTCTTCATCGCTGTCATCCTCCCTACATCAGAAAAAGTAGAAAGATGCATTTAAAAAATTATTTGACCCTTACATACTGATGAGGTCAATTCTAAAAGCAGCAAAATTACCCTAAAATATCTTTTGATTTTTGCTAATGTGGCCTAAAAAGCCCAGAAATAAAAAAAGAGTAATGATTAGTCTTGTATTGATGCTACAAATCGTTTG
Organism: Pseudomugil gertrudae; assembly: GCA_037177535.1. Lineage (NCBI taxonomy): Eukaryota > Metazoa > Chordata > Actinopteri > Atheriniformes > Pseudomugilidae > Pseudomugil > Pseudomugil gertrudae. Next base: position 7,838,099 of record JBAMHV010000007.1, on the reverse strand, counting down.
AACTTTGACACCGTTTGGGGTCATTTTTGACCTGTATCAATTTAGATTGGCTTTTATGTCCAAATGTGGATCACACCAAGGAAAAGGTCATTGCTTTGTGTGATTTTCTCTTCTCTGATATCTTTGAGGTACTCCACAGGTTATACGGGACATTTTCGATGACACAAGTTTGCATCTGAGCAAAGTTTTTACTGTTTGTTAGATAGCTAGCCATCCTTCTAAAACCATGTCCCTTAAGCTTTTCAAAAAGAATATTATGGTCAAGTGTTGATAAAAATACTTAAGAGATTTTGTTTTTCACTAACTGGGTTGATATTACTTCGCTCAGGTCCATAAGAGCCAATGCTGTTACTTTTCAAAATCCGTACAGACTCCTGCTTAATATACTGTATTTGTCTAAAAGGTATTATCTGACCATAGATCATTTATCTAAGATTTTTGAGAAAGTGATGTTTTTCATGCATTTTACTGTCAGCATTGAGGTGCGCATGGTTAGAATAAACGTAAAATGCTTGGGAACCACTGCTCTAGCAGACAATTAGAGGTGATTACTAAATTAAACACAAGTTTAACCACAGCAGTCATTCAGAATAAAGCGGATTCATACTCATCATCATCCTCATCGCTGTCTTCTTCATCATCGTCGTCATCTGACTCCATTTTAAGTTTTTTCTGCAAGTTTGTGATCAGTCAAAATATTATTGGACTAAATATTTGTATTCTCGAAAGAAGAGAACATATTTCATACTATATGTTTTCAAATTATTAACCATTAAATCACTATGAAACGTACCAATGGAGGCTTTTTCCCTGATGTCAGGTTTGCAGGCCGCTTCACCGGTGACGTATTGTGCTCCTCTTCTTCATCGTCTGAGTCCTTCACACCTTCAAGTCAAAGCAACAGTGTAAATGTAACGCTTACTGAATTCTCATGGGCCTGTGAAATACTCTAAATAACGGGAGACGGCTTAGAGGTAGAATTTATTTGATCTAACTCATGAATGTAATATCCATCCATTTTCTACAGATTATTCCCTGAAGGGGGTCGCGGGGGGGCTGGAGCCAATCCCAGCTGACATGGGGTGAGAGGTGGGGTACACCCTGGACAGGTCACCAGTCCATCACAGGGCCAACACACACAGATAAACAACCATACACACACACACACACACACACACACTCCTATGTGCAATTTAGAGTCTCCAATCAGCCTATCCCCAAGGTACATGTCTTTGGATGAATGAAATATTTAATCAATAAAATCAAATGCTCTCTCTTTTTCAAAAACTTTCTTCACAGGTGTGTACAGAAAGTTGATGGTTGCAGTGGTACTAATTACTTTCAATTTAGTACAGTTTTTTGTCACTACATTCGTAATTTCAGGGATGTGGTGAGTGTTTATCTGATGCTGAGCCTTGATACTCACTAACAAAATGCTGCCCGCTGATATGAACTGGTCCAGAGCCAGAAAGGAGACGAAAGGTAACTGGAGGAGTGATCTCAAACCCACCTAGATTCATCTGGACAGCAACAGACATTGATTAAAATAACATAAGTACTTAAAAATGCACTTTTATGCATCTGCGTTCATACTGAATTCCTGTTTTCCTTAGCCACAACGTTTTTTAAGATAATCTGAGTCTTCACAGAAAAACTCTTTGTATAGGTGTGAACTTACAGAAGGGAGAACCGAAGGTTTCAGGACAACTAATGGCACTTTGGTGGTCTTTGCATCATACGTTAGTCCTTCCACTTCCACCATATGAAATTTGTCCTCGGCATCAGCTCCAAGACACACCTGGAACAGCAGCGTAGTTGTCGGCAAGTCGAGCAGATCACACACTATTACTCACACAATCATTATTGATAAATGCAGAGGATAGTTTGTTGGAGGCTCAACCTTCTATCTTATGGTGCATGTGGTTGCTACTAATGGTTAGTTGGCAGATGCCACATCATTTGTTACACAGGCTGTTCTTACACCATGGCTAATTGGTGGATATGTATGGCTGTTATTATCTGTCCATGTCATGGCAATAACTGTGTAGCTCAAGTGTGGAAATTTGTTAAATAATCAGTATATATCTGAATATATATAGCATTTTGGTCATCGGCAGAAAATCAGGTCAATTATATTTTTTAATTGGGGGATTTGGTAGTTGTGGCAGAATGATTTGTGACTGTGAAATAGTATAATGGATAATACTCTTTAGATAAGTAATTAGCTACACAGGTGTTCGTGAAGAACCAGGAGAAACTAGTTGTTTAAGGTTTGTCCCGCTGTGACCTCGGAGTAGAAAAGAGTAGGCATTAACTGAATATTAACAAGTTAATTAACATTAACGTGTTAAAGTAACACTATGTGTGGAAATGCTTTTATCTTGCACTCTGAAATATGTTTAATAGTCGCCATGTTCTGCACTCATTTATTCTACGTGCAAAGTTAACGCAAAGTGAGCTTCTTACTGCTTTGAGCGACAGCTGTTGTTCTGCATCATCGTCGTCTATGTCAACTCTGAACTCCCGTTTATCCGATTTCAAGGTACAACCTAGGAAAAACAAAACGTGCAAACTGTAAGTGGTTTTACAATTAGTCTCACATTGGGCAAACAAACATAAATACACAAAGCCGTCTGATGCGGGGGTGTTATCTATATGCCTTTGCAGGCTATAGCTAACAAAAGAACTGAATTGGCGCGAGAGGAACAATCAGGCCAGCCCGTTATTTAGCTAAATCCCTCTTTCTAAAAATAGTTTTCAGCTATGTATTCAAGAAAACGGTATTAAAACTGATTGTGCAACCGATATGTTTCATGTGTATCAACCAGCCAGCTCACCAAACAAGTACATATGAGGTCTGTTCAAGTCTAAGATATCGTCCTCCATCTTTGCAGTAAGTGGTTGCACACACGTCCGGAAACTACTATGATTGACGTACAGACAGACCAGTAGAAAGCCAAAACGTCACGAACTAGGAAATAACCTGAGCCAATTATCTTAAAGATAGGGCAAGACTATTAAAAGTTATTTTTTGTATATAGTAGTAATTTAACACTAGATGGGGCTGTCGTGATTTGAATAGGTACATCATTGGGAACAGACAATAACAATATTAGATTTTTTTTATGGAAAGGACTATTACAATGAATGAAACTAAGGGGTATTTAACAGGGAAAAACTATTGTTTTTGTTCAGATTTGTAAATGTTCAACCACTTTTTAATGTAAATTGTGAAACATTAAAACACAGGTCAGACGGTCAATTTTTTTTATGCAACTGAAAACCGATGGAAGGTGTATAATTTCATCTTTATTCAGTACTATATTTTTTCATTACAATACTTTGGAGGCTTTTGATTTTCCTTTGAGCACTTTACCTGTTGACGATGGTCTATTTTGCCGAAAGAAATGTTAGTACCTAAACAAAATGTGTTTTAACTGTCTTTCTGCCCCAGTATCTGGTCTAATGCAGCTTCTCATCAAAGTCATTCTTTTTATTTTATTTCAGATCATTGCCGTTGCAAAAAAAGTGAGTTTGCAGGGTGTAAATGGGCACATGCCTGGCATAGTTATCAAATAACTTTCCAACAGTGAATGCAGGTAGCTAACCTGTGTTGAGAAACTAACCCACTGTACTAGTAGCTAAATAGAATGAATCAACCTCCTGCATGCCTGAATAGTTGATAAATATTTGTGAGTCATGACACTTGTGACATAATGTAGAGAGATTTCCTTGTCGTGAACCGGTGCTACAAAAATAAAGGGGGGAGTGAACATGTCTGTCGTGGTTCAATTATTGGGAGCTATTTACAATGAGCTGTCAAACATTTTCCTGATGGGATTGATATTCGATAAGGGAGCTTTTTTATATTTACACTATTTGCTAAAACATTTCCATGTTTTACCACAACTCTTTCAAGTTTTGATGTCAGTCTACATTTAGCATACTGATGAACAGAGACTAAATGATTCCTTCTGTGTTATATTTCATTTTATATATGTGGATATGCAGTAGTCAGCTTTTGTTCTCTGATGCACAACAATATTTAAGCATGCACCAGAATGACTTTTCAGTTAAACTGTTCAATCAAGTGAGCAGTGTTGTCGTAACTGTGTGTCAACTATAAAAAGAAAAGATGGCTTCTAAATGAAAGCATTATTAAGTGACCTCTAGCAATATGTCATAGCTGGACTATTAATAACCCTTGCATAGCAACTTCTTGTTTAAAATAAAATACCTTCTCAAAATTATTCAGTTAAACTAGTAACCCTTCTAAGGCAGAAAGCATTATTAAAAAAAAGAGTTGTTTTTTTCTTTGCTTAGAGTCATAAAAGCATGAAAAAATAATAATAATACATTTTAATGGACTATTACATCTATCACTCATGCAGCTGTTTGTTTGCTGATGACTAAAAGGCTTAAATTGAACTGAAAATTATTAATTTACATCATATTTAAGGGCTCAAGACTATGAGAACTCTACTTTCACTAGAATATAATATCAATTTTATAAACTAATAGATATGAGAGACAAATTGTCCAGTTAGTTAGAGGCCTATTTTTGAGAATATTTAAATTCAGATTGAGCTCTAAAAACTAATATTGGTTTTAGTCTTCAATGTGAATCTTCTTGAATATCTGCTTATTATTTTTGCAAGTAACTCCAACTAACAACCGTAGCAGGTTTTGACAGTCAGAAAACATGAAATCTTTTGTCAACAAAGCCTCATATGTCAACAAGTTAGCAGTGAGCTAACAGAGTTTTGCACACTTGTGCTTTTCTTTGAAATCGAGCAGCTGTCATGATCTGAGATGGTTTGTTAGAGCTGCAGATTGATAATGCATTTCATAGGAAAACTGCTCCACACAAAAATGTTTGTTTCAAACTAATCTTAATTAGGAAGTGCTGCTGTTTTGTTTACAGGACTGAAATTTCCTCCAGGATTTAAGTATGTAAAAAGTGCTATGGAGATGTTTATTCCTTTAACGCTGCATATAGAAGATTTTAGTGCTACAGAGTAAAACAACTGATGAAAACATAGCATTACATAGAGCTGCACAGCAGTGGATGTGGTGAGTGGTATTTTTATGTCTCAGCTCAAAACAAAATGTTTAATAGGAAACCTGATCAAACCTGAGTCTTGTGTGCTTGTTCATCTTGTGTGGTGACATTTTATTGGATAAGGACCAGGCTCTCTGGTGATGAAGAGGAGGGGGTGAGAAAACAACAACAACAAAAAAAAGAAAAAACAGAGCCATGACAGGAGAGGTTAAAAAAATCTTTAAGCATCTGTTGTAAAACACAATGAACGGTTTTCAAAACAGCAAAAGAAGGAATTTTTCTAAAATGGGCCAAGTCACGTCTTCAAGGCCTCTGAGACAGAGAGATGAAAGCAGGTGGGAGTAGAGGAAATAGGGGTAGAAGAGGCGTCACCTGGAGATCTACATGCTATTGACAGGATCCCAACCAGGCGAGACGCCTTTAAAACTGACTAACATTGGCACCATGTCGTACAGAAAGCAGACCGCCGTTGGGGGTTGCTGCATTTGCAGACAGCTGTTTTGACCCTAAAATTCAATCTGTTCAGGGCAAAGATTCAGAGGCCTTAAAAACAGGCAGATGCTGCTCATATAAAAAAAAATAAGCAACATGCATAGCTTGTGATAACATTTGTTAGCATAAGTCAGCTTGATTAACACGAGGCCAACATCTTGCTTACAGTTCTGACAGCATGCATTTCCATATGAATAGAGAGAGCCGAGGCGCAACAAACCCATTTCCTGTGACGTTTTTGATGATGACGGTCCATTTACGAGCAAGGAACCAGAATGATGTGTTTATTGTGCTCCTAGATGGGTAGTTTTTGTTATGACTCGGATGATAAGCACTTGCATGACAGACTGGATATGGTGATAGCAAATGTTTACGACTGTCTGGTGTCTTGGTGGCCACAACTCACACAGACAACAATAAAAGCCAAAAATGACACAAGAGCGAGGGTCTGAAAAGGAAGGTGTGCTGTTTGGGAAGCATGCCTTTCTTGTCAAAACATGTTTGGGTTCATAGCTTATATCTTTGTATATATTAATCTTTTCTGTTTTGGTTGCTCTGAGAAGCATCAAGCTAAAAATGCTTATCATGAAAGATTGATGTTTATTATTAGAGGGATGTTCCTCTGTAATAAATAATATACAAGGACAAATTAAGCAGACATACAAAAGAGTTGATCTTGTTGCAACTATATGGAAACTGGAATGAAGAATGGAAGGCTTGGGGTTATTTGCTATGTACTGTATGTATGACCTGTTATTTGGTTTCATGCTCTAAAAACAAACCATTACTCTTAATCTGCATCATTTCAAATATTCACCTGACAGACACACAACTTTTGACCTCCTTTTAGTTTGTGTTGGCTCAGGTTTTCAGGCCTTTTTTTTCACAGAAGGTGTTGCTGCGGGGTATTTTTGTTTTGCAACACATTGCTTTACGTTCACATATTAGAGCTTCAGTGTTATAGATTGCACAGGTATCTATGGCATCTTACCTTCGGGTGGTTTGAAACTTTAATGTGTAATCATAGCCAAATCCCATGACACTAACCACTCCCAGAATCATAAAGTATTATTGCATTGTTTTCATAGTGGTTGAAAAAGCAGGTGGAAATGCAACGACACGAAACATGTCAAGAAAAAGAGAGAAGATTGTCATCTTTTCAAAAAGTCACAATATCATTTAATATAAAACACTTTAGAATTTAACATAAAGACGAATCCATGATCCGAACCAATCCACTACCACTCGAGCGCTGCGGTTGGGGGAAGAGATCCACCTAAACAGCAGCTGAATTCAATGGTACTTCCAAGTGCACACAGAAAAAGGGTTGAAACATGCATTTAATACTTTGTACAAAGTCAAAAGCAAAAAAAAAAAAACCAAACAAAAAAAAAAAGAAAAGAAAAGGGAGGTCTTTTGTGTGCCTTTTCTGGCAGTCTCTGTTGCCTCGTGAAGGATCCAGAGGCAAAAGGGGGGACAGTCTTGATAGTTGGGCATGTACAGAGGTGTCCATTTGTTTCCTGGCACTTAGGGGTAAGTGCCCTCTTCTCTTTTAGACCGACAGCTGAAGGGAAAGCGGAAACTTGGTGTAAGGCAGGATATGACTCAACAGACTTCAGATATTTAAGATAACACTTGTAGAGTTGCTTAATTTTTTGACAAACAGCATTGTAAGTGCGGTGCGGTATATGCTGTGAAGTCCACTTAGTGTTTTGTAGGTCTTGGCAGTAACAGATAGCGCTCTCTGTATACACACACTCCCCCATCATGTTGCTGGTAACGATCAACGAGTGAGGAAACACGGTGTCCATTCATTTTTTATCCTTCAAAGCAGGAATAACTCTGTTTCTATATGATATCCCAGTTTTTCAACGTCATGCCTTTTGAAATATAAATGGAAGAAATTCCTCTCTATTGTCCACTCATACCGGTGACATTTTGATAAAGGCATTTCATTCCCGGCTTTGTTCCTCCCTCCCCGTCTCTTCTAGACACACGCTCACACACGCATACGCTCACACTACAGATGCCACGGAGGTGACGGAGGTCACCTTATTGTCTTCTGCCCACGGCTGCAGGTTCTGCAGGGCGTAGAGGGAGGAGTTATGCAGGCAAAGGGGATCCGGCTGCAGTGGCTGGCTCAACGTCTTCTGGAAAGCTTCCTGCTGAAGCTGCAGCATCAGCCGATTGGCCTGTTGCCTTTCAGCTTCTCTCTCCTCTGCAGTTTGTCTTCTGTGTGAACAATAACACAAATGGAAAACAGCAGAGGATTTAATACCAATGCGAGGCCTATTTTTTATGATGTCATGCAACAGTGACTTGTGTCCAAATCTTTTATTCAGCTGGTTCTTTCATAAGAAAGTGAAGAACTATTCCTTTTGAAACACAAAAAAAGCTTTTAGGCCATAAATAAATAAAACAAGAAATACAAATGCATACTGTAGTCTGCATTTGCTGGAAAAACACTGAATTATTGTATTTAAAACAAGTAAAACCTGTTAGGCGAACTTTGACTACAGTATCCTGCCATCTGGCTGCAGTGTGAACATTTATGTGCCCCCGACTTTACCCTCAGGTTGGACAGCTGATCAAGATGAGGGATGGGTGATGTGAAATAACATGGCCAAAAGAAAAAGGTGGAGGGGTGGTAGAATATAGACAGAACTTCCTGCCTCAAGGTAAAACTTTACATCTGTTTTCATTTGGGAGCAACAGCAGGAAGCTGTATCCTGTGTGTCCTGTCAACTTATTAATGGAAGCTCTTTAGTGTTTATATTAGAGAAGATATCCAATAGAAAATAGAGTTGTGCTTCTATTTGTCCTCAGAGGTGAAGTATAAAGTTCTAAGTTATTTAGCATCTGTATTCCAGTCCAACTGAATTCAATTTTCAGATTGATTCCTGTTGCAAAACGAAACCTTTGCCCAATGTGCACTAATTTTACCTATAAAAAATGGGTCATTGTCTCACAGTGTAACACATTTTGAGAAACCTTGTTGACTTTTTTAGAAGCTTATATGTTTAAAAAACAAAAACATGCAACAAATTCTTTAAAATCAACTGCAAAATCAAAATGGCAGGCAGGGATCACAAGCAGAAACACACCTCTAAAACACTCTTTCATGCACATCAACCTCCATCCATTAGCCACACATTATTGTTAACAGCATTATCATAATCTGATTCTCCGGCTGTTGATTTGATCATCTTCTTGTTACTAGCGTAGTCGTCACGCAAAGACATCCCTCTTGCACATCCGATCAGGTGCACACTACAGGGGCAGCAGCATAAATCTTAGCAAAAGTAGGAAATCAAAGAAACGAGTTAAACCAATTCCCCTGTTACTCATGACATGCCATTCAGTCAGAGGAGAGTTTTATTATAAGCAGATTCATTTTATTACAACTTGTGGAGGAGATGAAATTGTTGGAGATTTTTTGTGCATTTTTCCAAAGATCATCCTCACGAAACTGTATTTCTCAGATACAGACGTAGACAAGTCGATCAGCTATAAAAGAACATACACTGTTTCATAAAACTCATTATAAAAAAAGCATTAAGGTCATTTAAAGATTAAAAAACCCTTAAGGTAATGGTTTAAGGTAATTTAGCTGTTTGTAAAATGCTTTTGAAACATGTGTTCTTGTCCTTTAACAATGGGAAGGGCACCGTAATCTGATTTCTGACTCATTTATTTCCAAATGGCTATAAACAACATTTAGAATGAAGTGAAGGAGCGTGCATGTGTGTGCGTTTGCTGCATACGAACTTGGCAGTCAATTCCTCCTGTGAGTGTTTCAGTATTGCTTTGGACAGCACATTTCTAAAAGGCCTTTCAGGAGGATCATGAGTAATTGTGCTTGGTCAAGTGAACTGGCATAGACTGGCAGCTAGGCTAAGCAAAATAGGTGTTGTGTTGTATAACTCCTGTGGACAGTTTTACCTGCCTTTTAAAGTAGGACACTCGTAAGCATTTTGGAAACAGCTCTAAGTTAATGGCATGAGAAAACAATCTCGTGTGAGTGAACATCCTGCTCTTGTCAAACAGTTTCTGGAAAATCATCCACAGGCCTGCTTGTTTTTCTTTAGGAGATTGTATTGCAGAGAAATAAAATGTTTAAAAAGCATTTGTGACAGGTGGAGGAGATAAATATACCACAGGCATCATGCTGCAGCCTTACCGCCATTTTGTCCGCCTGTTCTGAAACCAGGTCTTAACTTGAGCATCCGTCATCTTCAGGGCTTTTGCCAAAGTGGCGCGCTCAGCAGATGCCAGATACTTTTGCCGGTGAAAGCGTTTTTCCAGCTCGCAGATCTGCACCCGACTGAAGGAGGTGCGTGGCTTTTTTCTTTTGGGTGGTGTTCGGTTCTGGTATGGGTGACCGATACGTCGGGTCACAGAGAAAGGTGAGAGAGCAGCTGAAAAAAGAAAAAGAGTCCATTCATTTCTCTCCCATCAGACTGGAAGGAATCACTACAGGTGTTGTTCTAATTCATATGAGATGCTGAAGTGTCAGCTCATTTGCATCGAGCGACATCCAGACCTTGCTTGCCTCCTTTTTGTTGCATTTTGTCTGAACTGAAAGAGCCAGCTGACACCCTAAGCTGCCAAAGGAAGCAGTCATTACATGTGACAACATGCTAAAACCAAACTGCCTTTTACTTGGATAGCAAGCTGAATTTGATCAACACATGAACATTTTCTAAAACAGTCATATTATGCTAAGAGCTGCTATAAAACAGCAAACATGAGAAACTGCAGATTTAATATTTTGTTTAGCATCAGTTGAACACAAAAGAAATGCTCCTAAAAATCAGTTGCCATACAAATAACTGTGAAACTGTTAGTATAGGGGGGTGACTCACCTGGGCAAGCCCCCTTTGGAAAAGGATAGTCTGCTAGAAGGCCATTGCCGTCTCGCAGGTGAGCAAGCTCAGGGTAATAGCATTTGGCTAATGTCTCCACAGTGCTCCAGACAGGGACCCTGCTGATGTCTCCCTTGGGGAGAGGACAGAGGGACCCGGTTGCCTCTGGCCTCCCTGTGGCCTCTCCGGCTCGCCTCTCCTCTGCCTGCTCCCCTAAAGGAAAGGGAGACACAGTAAGGTCCCACATCTGGAGCAGTAGTGGCTGCCGCCGGGCAGGCACCGATACATACCAGCTAATCACATGAAGAAGGCCTGAATGATGAACAGATTCTACTTTAATCTCATTTACTGCTAGCTCTTAACTTTGTGTTTGGGGATGTTTTGCCACAAAATGAGATATATGCCATTCAGAGAAAGTTAGTGGCAACTAACACAGTTACACGGATAAATCAAGCACAAACTGACTGGGCAATTAGAGACAAGCAATCAGACTTATCCACTAAAACACTGAACAAAGTACAATGAAATAAACTCTAAATAAAAACAGTTTCCATGCAGACATTATTACCATCATTACTCTAAAATATCTTCTCAAATTCACGTCATTTATACAGAACGTTTTATTGTTCGTTGTTCTTTATTTGCAAATAAATGCATCTTAATAAATAATAAATTGGGGGTGCACGGGGTAATTTTATGTTTTCATTCCTTTACTTTCTAGAATATAATCTACACACAGTCATTGTGTGAGAGCCCATTGTGTTTTTAACCTTCTCTCTGTGCCTCAGCGTCTGGTAGTTCACTTTCACTCTGTGGGTATTAATAACAACTTATCCTCTGCATCATAAAATATCTATGAATTCTGTCTATTTTGTCAGCCATGGGTAAACAGAAGATCAATAAATGTAATGAGAGCATTAGCCATAGATCCACTCCCCAGCCACATTCTCAATTTGATGCTGAATGGAAATACACCCCCCACACCCCTCTTCCAACAAAAAAAAAAGTTCCTCTCCATCTTTGTGTCATTCCTCTCCAGCAAGCTGTTTGCCTCCTGTCTTACAGGGTGTTTATTTGTTTTTGTTTTGTCAGAAAAGCTCACCAGGAGCTGAAATGAATATGAAAACATCTGCATAGGTGTCCCCTCGGGGTGACGTGCTGCTGCCGCTGCTCTGAGTTTCAGCAACCTGAAAATTCATTTGCTACTCATGAGATGACAATTTGGATGGAAAATGGAACATGAAGCTATTATGCACTCAGCAGTCATTTCCAGGGAGCTTGCCGGTGTCCCCTGATGGTCCTGAACAGTGGCAAATTGAGGCGCAGATGATTTGTAAAGTAAAGATAAGCGGCTAAATGAGCAGCTGTTTCAGTAGGTCACATAAAGTTTACATGTGCTTTGTGTAAATTAACACAGATTTAGTGTTGGACATTAAGACCTGCTCTGGATTCTTATAATCACCTTTCTGTTTTTTGCTTTCTTGTTCATTTCTACTATATTTAGCTACCATTGTGTTTAAGTGTACTACACTTAAACACAATGTGTTACTTTGATCCTCAGTAACAATAAGATGATAATTACAACTCTCTAACTTTCCTTTTGGGTTTGGGACAGAGACCTGTGGTATTAAATTGTGTCTTTATAATGACAAATATTCTGTGTTATTTCTAGAATATTTCTTTTGGTGAACTTTAAAATCACATTTGCCTTTATTACTAACTTAGAGTAAATGTATTCCACTTCCCGACTCAGTGATTCTTACATGATCATTCTATGATGGCTCCATAAGATCTTCGGTTAGTTGTATCATTGCCTAAATCAATGTGGAGCCCTATGGTCGTAGAAGGGGAGCAAGCAGGCCTGTTGTTGCTCCAAGCAGCAGGTCTGGCTAAATAATACTGCATTAGAAAGCTATTTCAGGCCATCTGTGGGCTAACTAATGGACCAGGCACATACAAGCACGTTCAGAGGCAACCCAACAAGCAGCAAGGTCTTTGGGATGTGTCACATGCATTACTGCAATGCCTTACAGAGAGCAAACTGGTCTTACATA
>JBAMHV010000007.1:7771406-7789188 GCA_037177535.1 Pseudomugil gertrudae | reverse complement strand
AAGTGTACTTTAATGAAATACATCTAGTGTACTTTCTGCACACATAATTAGTGTATTTAAAGTATATTACTTTTGATGTGCAAAGTATAGTAGTAGTAGTATAGTAGTATACTAATGATGTATCATGAGTGCTACTTTAGACATACTAAAGTACAACTTAGTGTGATTATCTGTACTATTTTGAGACACCATTAAGATGAACTATAGTATACTTAAGTACAACTTTTAAATTTTTATTTAATTTTTGTAAATATATTTAAAATGCAATGGCAACACATTATGATTACATTAGAAATACATTTCCAGTATATTCTAAATGTATTAATAGTAATCTGAGATGTTGATTAAAGTATACTTTAAATTGAACTAAAGAACATTATAAATAAGTACAGTATTAGTAGAGGAAAGTGTACTTAAGTATATTTAAGTTGATCTTAATGGTGTCTCAAAATAGTACAGTCAAGTACACTAAGTTGTATTTTAGTATATCTTAAGTAGCAATAATGAAATATCATTAGTATACTAAGTACGTTTTTAGTATTCGAAAATAACACACTTTGAGTACAATACTTTTGTGCTTATGAAGTACACTAAGTGTACTTAAATTTAGTATGTTAAAGTATACTTTTTTTTCGCCTGGGTATGTTGTTTAGTTTATTACCATATATCGGTGCTTAAACACATCACCTCTGTTTCCACAGAAACACAATTGTACGGTGACTGGCAGGTGCAAACCTGCATCATTTACAAAAAGTTTTCACCTCAGAGATAACTGTGAGAACAGAGGTACTTGTGGCAAGTCTAAATATAAGCTAAGATCTGATTGTTTACATAAACATAGTAGAAACTTTGATAATGTCAGAGCACTTTTGTTATGTGAGTGAATATGCATGTTTTCTTCTTGCAGCGCTTTTCTGTTTTTGCAGCTCTGTTTTTGTGATCCAATGTAAGGGCCTTAGAATTTTATTTGTTTTGTGCTGCACACTGTTTGTCTTTTAGTGTTCTCAGCTGTTTTAGCTGCTATGCTTTTAATTCTGCATCTGTACCCCCAGTTCATATGCAGGCTATCCCCTGCTACCCCCAGTTGTCACAAATCACATGACATATACCAATACACTCATACACCTGCTGATAAACACAGAAGGATAAGACGGAATGGAGTAAAACAGGAGAGTAGGCCACCAAGCAGGGAGCTAAAATGGCAAACTGGAGATACGAGAGACCCACCCACAGCAGACACACTGGCACAATGGTGGTTATGAGGCAAACAACATACAGAGGTGGATCAAGGGCCATGCCTGTCTTGTGAGTATTAAGCACCAAAATAGTAATGCTGGCTGGAGCAAACTAAGCTGGGGGTATCGCATTTGGGAGACTGGACTGCCTGTGTTTTCCGTGTAGGTATCCCAGCATGCAAGAGGATGAAGATCATGGCCAGCTGGAGGGATCAAAATGAATGAAGGAATGTGGGGACCCTGAAAACGCTCAGGGATGGAGGAGAACTCGGCCTGCTGTGTGAGTATTGCAGCCACCCTCCCCGTAACTAGCCTAGTTTTGACATGTGGAAAAGATAATACATTTAATCCACATTAAACCATGTTTGCTATCATTCACATCAGACTTTGTATTATTGTAATCAAAAACACGAAAACATGGATTAAGACATACCTAAAAACTTAAAAAGTATTTATTTCATATATGTATTCAAGCATCCGAGCAGAGTATGATCATACTAATTAAAATGTAGCTATGGTGTTTATTGGTACATTAACTGGTATTACTGTGTAAGCATATGTTGCAGTGTGTCGCATAATGCCTGCTGCAGGTGATGGTAGCGACCCACCGAGGCACTGCTTGCTCATGCCGTTTGCCAACCCACATACAGGCATTTGCCAAATTCATGTGATGTGCCTCCTTAGCAACGGACGCCAAGGGTACAAACATTCAGCCACCATACAAGGATTGCACTGAAAAGTTCTCCAAGAAAACCGTAAATATGCCTAAGTTGTGCTTTATCACAACACTACTAGAAAGAATCGGGATTTAAGCTTTTATAAGATTCCTTCTGAGGCAACAGAACCAGAACAAAGATGTCCAAGCAATCAGGTGTAGCAAAATAAACAGTTCCAGTGGACCCAAGTCCGATTATACATACGTCTGTTCACACACTTCATCAAAGACGAGTCTTTATTTTATATGGTATTTTAGTTAGTTTTACAACGTAAAACTTTTACAACTTTTCATAAAATGATGAAAAATATATACTTTATATACCAGATATAAGTATATATAAATATATACCATCCTATAGTACAAAAATAAAGAAACTAGAAAAGCACTCCAACGTCTGCCAAGCAGCACCATAATGTTACTGAAAATTTCAGTGGTCCAGAATCCAGGATCTTTTCCAGATCTCCACCAAAAGTTAACCATTTGTTCCCAGTGACACTCCCAACATATCCTGAAAATTTGATCAAAATCCATCCATAACTTTTTTAGTTATGTTGCTAAAAAACAGACTAACTCCCAAGAAAACAACCTCCATGAGGCGGAGGTAATAATATATACAATACTGTGAATTCCAGTTGCTTTGTGAGGAAGAGGAGAAGCCATTTTGGTTTTGTGTGTTTATTTAGTCAAATATGATGAAGACATTTCTTTTTTATGTTCGTTCATCACATTGTTGGATCCCATTTTGTGGCTGAACACAGTTTTCACCCAACCAGCAACAAAGAAATTATAAGCCTATAAGGATCTAAAATTCCTTGTCTGTGCCTTTGAGCAAATACCTGTCATTTAAAAAGGCATTTGTGAAAAGCTAAATGTAAATATTTTACAGAAAAAAATATGTACTAATTGTTTCATTAAATATATTTAGGGTCTTACCTGTGCTACCGCTAAATACTCGCAATATTGCTGGGCTGGGTAGTGGGGTCCTCAACTCGGCCAGTTTCTTCTAATTTGTAAAAACATTTTTCAAGGCCTGAAAGTTTTAGTTTAGCATCATACCTGGACTTTGCTCTACCTTCCAACTTTACAAAGTAATCAAATGTCATTATAGTAAATCAGACTGCAATAAATCACGTTTTTGGAATGTAGGGGTCTAACGGACCACGCTGTTGTTTGTACACTTTGGTGTTTGTTCCTAAAGAAGTCACGTGATCAGTGACGTCAGTCCCTCCTCTTCCATTAGGCCATAATTCACCATAAAACCCCACAGATGTTGTTATGTTGATTCATAAGCGACATATTTTTGAGCTGCTTTGCATTGACCATGTATGGTAGAAAGTGGGTGTGTAGGGGCGAGGAAGAGAACCAAATTCACTTGCGCAACCTTTTCGTCAAAGTTGTGATTTATGAAAGGATGTAAGCAGAGTTTTATAAATCAAACTTTTAACATGGCGTAGCAACTTTTTTGTTTTTTTGTGTAAGTTCTACAATTCTAGTAGAGATTTTACGCAAAGTTTTACAAATGAGGTCCCTGGTATTTTATTTATGTGGGCATAACTTTTTCATTAGAACCTGTCCATGTCCAACGTGTGCTCTCATCTAATCATTTTCCACACCTTCCAATAAGCTAATTATTTGCACTCTTCATTGTTCCATTTAATTTGTTGCATTTTACTGATTTTCATTATGTTTCTGTGTTTTAAGTGCTCCTCTGTACTAGCAGCTTTTCTAACTACCATTTCTGTTTGTCTGTGCAGCGTGTTTTTTGTACATGAAACAGGGTTGCATCTTTTTGACCATTGTATACGTATTGTTATTTTTCCTAGTCTCATGGTATTCAGAATATGGAACAGCTTTAGCTTTTGGATTGTGTCCTGTCCTAGTTTGCTCTGACATGTAAAGTTATTGTTTACTTATAAGGAAAATACACATAAACTCGCTAGAGAACATTATTATAGGTTATTTCATGTCTACAAAGATAAAATTTTGTTATTTTTTTCCTTTTTTGTCATTAAATTGTCTAAAGTGAAAGTTTTCTTTCTTTGAATAAATTTTCAACCAATCAACATCAATTAATTGCATCAGGTGCAGGCTCAGCATTATTAGCTTGTTGAAAGGCTGTATGTGTGTCTGCATGTCTTCACTCTGAATAGAGCCTCCAGGATAAAGATTTGTATCTTTACAGAAGTACGACCCATCTTTCACATTGATCTACAGTTCATAGTAAAGAACAACAAACAGTGCTATTAGTGCTAAAAAGAACTATTTTATAATGCTGCTGTTGTTCACTCACCTTGGTGATCAAAATAACATGTATGTATTTAAACATCAACACAAATATTATAATATTTCATAACTGGATCTCTCTTTTGTGCAGTGATCCTGACTCAGAGCCAAAATAACTTTTCCCTCATTCTTCCGTTTTAGTTATTTTGTTTATTATTCCATATGGGAAATTTGTTTTCACCAAACTGTACACAGTTATATTACACTACAGACATCAGAGATAGTTTACAAACATGTGACAAAAGACAACAACAACGACAAAGCAGCAGGTCCTAATACTATATGTTCATATCTGGTTCAGTACAGTTATGGCTGAGGGGATGAAACTGTTTGTGAAGCGTGCTCTATTGAATCTCAGAGTTCTGTATCTAGTGTATATTAAATCAGAGGTAGAGGACCCTGATCCCTGCAGGTTTTTCCTGTATCCCTGCTCCGGCACCCTGGTTCAAATCAAAAGGATTCATTAGCTTATCAAGATCTTCACAGTAATTCATTCATTTAAATCTGGTGTGTTTAGGAAACCACTGAAAACTTTTATGATGAAGGCCAATGTTCTCCACCCCTGTTTTAAATAGAACAAAGGGCATGTCACAGCTCTCTTTTCAGATAGTCAGTCAGTCATTTTTTAACCCCCTTGAGGGTTCCAGAGAAGATAGAGCCTATCCCAGCGATCTCTCCAGTCTGCAATCTGCAGTCAGTTGCATGGTCAACACAGAGAGACAAACAACCATCCATACTCACACTCATTTCTATGGGCAGTTTAGAGTCTCCAATCGGCCTACCACCTGATTTTGTGGAATTTGGCAAATAGTTGCAACGTGACTAAAACATTTAAAAATGTCTGAGAAATCAGCACATTACCATTAAAATAGCAGTTTGATGTTTGACTGATCAAAATAAAGACTATTTGACCTGTGAACTGTTTGTGTAAATAGAGTCACCTCCGTCAGTTTAGTCTACTGTGATTGCCTTGACACTATCCCCTCTTCTTGTTTATAGTTGAGACTGTCTAATCTGAAAGATCTAGATAAGGGGGGAAGCAATGCTGAGGAAGGAAGAACCCCTATGAGGCGATTAAGTCAAGCAGCCAGCATGATCCAGGTCTCACATCTTCAGCCGCTGTGAATCTAAAAAAACTGAGAAGACATAGGGGCCCAAGGAAGGCATTGTTGAAGTGACTCATGACTTGTAATCGTGCAACTTAATCCATGAACAATGGTGGTTAATGGGGTGTGGATGGTAGCTTTTCACTAAAAGCCATCACTCATACATTTCAGGCCTCAGTGGTTTTGGTTCAACTGTCAGAAATGAAATGCATAATTGAAAAATGCTCCACAGGCTGAAGCAACAGAATGAAGGACGTTGAGCTACAGGGTCCTTAAAGTATTTTCAGTTCATTTCAAGCAGGCTATGTGAGGTTAAACAGGTAAGTCTCCTAAAAAGGAGGTCATTGTCGATGGATTTTTGGTTCAGTTGAGATGAGTTGAGTTTGCTTTACTTTGCTTTTTCAAGTGTAGCATCTTCTTATTCTTTGCATTGGTTTTCAACTTAGGATGTTGTTGGGTCAAGTAGAGTCCTTAGTGTGTTTGTTTCTGATTTAGAGTTTATCCTGTAGTGTACACTGTCATATTACTTCCTGCAATCATGTTAGATCTAATTGTGTTCTAAATTACCACACATGCTCCTCATTTGGCATGATTATGGTTTCTTCTGCTCTTTGCCAAATCATTATGTTACCAACACTTGCATGTGATTTGTTAGTACTTTGGTTTTATGATAAAGTTCATTTTTGCCTCACGCCTGGTGGTTCAGCTCGAGTCCTACTCCTCGTTTCCATGAATTGTGACAGTGAATGCTAGCATGAATCTAGCATGGCTGCTAGGTGACCACATCATGCTTCTTTTCACTTGTGCTTACAGTACATTACACAAAAGCACATTAGTTTAGGTTATAAACTACTATAGGTTATAACAAGTTTCACAAAGCCAACAATATCCATGCTATTTCATCAGTTGCTTAGTTGAGGTGTCAGCAACCTTTTACAATTATGTGCACAACACATAGGCTGGCTCAATCCAGAGACTGCATACTTCTAAGTATGCAGACTACATAGTCCACAAAGTGTCCTTCATAGTCTGCGCACTCTAAAGTGCACCTTCTGTTTGAAATGAAACCGCAACCTTGTACGAAAATTACCCATAGTGCTCCTGTCCTGTGTTGCCTGGTAACATCATATGCTTTATGTATCATCCATATAGTGATCTGATTCTTACAAAAGAACACAAAAATATCCTTTTATATGACAGATAATAGAGACAGATATTTTAATGTTTATTTTTCATTTACCTGAGTGTCTAAACTTCAAACATGTGGAGGCGGCGGCCCAGAAAAGCTCTCCTGGTGACAAATAATCCTCATCTGACGCATGTAATGAAATTAGTTTGTGTTTTTGGGACACACTGCCGTCCCTGCTTGTCTACTGGGACAAATGTGTGTTTATATATTTATTCATTATTGATTCATTATTCATTTCTATCAGGTGTGCAATGAATTCAGGGGGATTGGAGACCGCAAAGGATATAAGTACACTTGTTTTAAGATAATTCAGCCCCAAATGCACATTTGAAGTGTGGATTAGAAGTACACTTCGATTTGGGACAGTACTTGACGCTCTAGTATGATGTATGCAGTCTACAAATCTGCACTTTGAAGTGTGCAGTCTCTGAATTGAGACACAGCCTTAGCCTTGTGATGACACCTTAAAAAATGCATGCAACAAAATAGTGTACGTTAACATGACACATGCCGGAAGACCAAAACCAAATGCCATTTTCAGAAATGACTTTTTCAGAAAACAAACATAATAATGTATAACATCACACAGAAATGAGAAAATATGTCTATAACTAAGCATTTTTCCTTATTATCGCAATTCTGCATTTCATCATTTACACGTTTCTTTGTTGTGTTTTAATAAAATAAAATTTAATTTGGGACTGAATCAGAACCAGGACCAGACACAAATTAGTCCTAGGTGACCAATCCTGCTAGCAGCAGTGCACCTGTGCTTTATACATGCACATGGACATTTGCAGCTGCCACCCCAAACCTTAAAAAATTTTAGCACAACCAGAAGAGGAAGCTGTTAAAGACATCTTTGTGTTAAGGAATAAATATAATACGATGACTGGGGATTGCAACTGTTAATCAAAACATGTTTGCCTGGCACACAATAAGTAAGGTTCAATCAAAACAGTAGGATATGGGATTATGTTCAATACTCTGATTCGCTTAACAAGATAAGTAAAAGCGGCCATATCCTCCCTCAGCAGTTCCTTCTCCATTTACTGAAACAACAACACACTAACTTTTTTGTTAGTGTCAGCAACATGAGCACCAAATCCAATGCATCCAATCAGTTTAATATTCATCAGGCTCTGATGGTGGGCTCCAGCTGAGAGTAGCCTCCTAAATGAACTCTTAACTTTGTAGTCTCTTCCATCTTTACTTAAAGAGCCCTGCTACTCAAAAATGCACTGCAAAAATAATAAAGTTGTGGGTTTTTTGTTGTTTTACTTTGCACATGATGAAGTTTTTCATTTGAAAAAAACGTAGTTCACTGATCAAGATTGATACCATTTCCCTGGTCCTTGATGCCCAGTATTGTGTGTATTTTAGAGGTTTCTCTTCTCCAACACACCAGTGTCAGCTCATCATCAAACACCACAGAAACAATTTGTTGAAATCAGAAAAACACTTAAAACAAGCAGAAAAGTGGGCCTCTAGAAATGGGAAAACAGTAACAGTAACACACAATAACAATTAGTTCATTTGTACAGTATCATAGATTAGATTGATGTTTTACAGAAAAAGATTCTTTATTTCTTTACAGTTACTGATAATTAGTACTAAAATGATTTCTATAGATAAGTCATAACATCCCTCACTTTTTGCAGTGTTTTTTGGTGTTGTACAGTTGATGCCTAAGCAAGCAGATCCTCTAATGAACCAGTGGGTATCAGCAGATGTGGGTCTATAACCTAATTTCCCCCCTCAGCTATAGAGCAGATCCTATGGCGTGTAAGTGGTCTTGATGGATGAGCACTTCAGCTCATCATACCCCCACCATCACTAGCACCAGCCCCCTTCAGCTGTGTCTCTACCATCCCAGAATAACATTGTAACAGCATCTCTGTAATGTTTTTTTTTTTATTTACTTTCACTGTTTCCTGTACAAAGTATTTTAGTTAAAAGCTCCAAGAGGTTGATGAGCTCTGCAAGGCTTTGAAGTAAACACCTCACATGAAATCAAAACAAAAGGTATTTTTAAATGTTATTACTAAATGTCTTACTTGGTCTGTTATTGACTGTCATTTTTTAGGAGAAGCATAATAGATGACAAATGATCTATCTTATAAAACAGGTTCTTGATTAATTGAAACTTTTTCTAGCTAATTCTAACTTTTCACAAGTATGTGGACTTTCTAAGGTCTGTCTAGACTAGCAGTTTTCATTCGAATTCACTTTGTAAGCAAGTGTAACCCCTGTGTATTTTTTCCCATCCTCCCTTACCTCCACCACCAATGTTTTGAGCATCAGGAGGATCAGACCGTACCTGACAGAACACACGACACAGCTTTGACCATGCTTTGGTCATTTCGTGCATTGACTGCAACTCCTTGAATGGTAAATGGTCTTGTACTTGTTTAGTGCTTTTCTACACAGATGTGTGACACTATTCAACACGTTCACTCATACGCTCACACAAACACACATTCACACACCGGTGAAGCTGCACTGGGAGCAGTGTCTTGCTCAAGGACACTTTGACATGTGGACCACCAAAGCTGGGATTTGAACCACTAACGTGCTGGTTATGAATGGACCCGCTCTACTACATGTGCCACAGCTGCCCCGGCTGGCAGACCTGCCAGCATGCTTGGTTTGACCTCTGCAGATGGTTCAAAATGTAGCAGCATGTTTGGTTTTCAACCATCCAAAAAGAGTTCATGCCACTCCGCTGCTAATCAAGCTCCACTGGCTTCCAGTAGCAGCACACATCAAATTCAAAGCTTTGTTTTTGGCCTACAAAACACTAACTCAAATAGCTCATTTGATTCATTAATCCAGAGCTACACTCTCTCTTGACAGTCTCAACCAGTGAAAGACACCTTGCACTACCACCACTAAATCAGTAGCTAGACTTCTACTTTATGGCTCCTCAGTGGTGGAATGAACTACCTGTCTGATCTGCAGAGTCCTTATCTGCTTTTAAAAGAAAGCTAAAGGTGCATTTCTGCACTTAGTTTAACTTTTCTTTGCAACAGTTCAGCACTAATGATATGGGGAACAGATGTAAATAAATCACAACTTCCAGCACTGCAGGGCAACACATGTGTCCAGTAAAACTTGCAGTAATCAGACTGTAACTTATCTATGCTGTCCCCAGTTTGATTTCTAGCTTGTGTTGTTCTTATTCTCTGATGTACGTCGCTTTAAAGCCACTGCTAAATGACTATAGAATAGAATAGAATAGAATAGAATAGAATAGAATAGAATAGAATAGAAAAGAATAGAACATCCTGCATCCTCCTGTAGTAAACTCATTTTCCGATCGTGATTGTGCAAAATTGTCGACTTCCGGCTGCATAGGTACACTATACCCATAGGAGTTGCCTGGGGTAAGAAGCCATTAGTATGTAGACTACATATCTTACTCAATAAAAAATTATCAAAGGGGAGAAAGGAGAATGCAGTTTATGAACATTTGAACATTGAGGCCCATGTATTCCTCTTTATTTTTACACTTATTCAACCTTATTCAGGCTTGTAGGTCTTAATTGAGGCTTCAACGTAAAAACAAACTATTTGTTTTGCCCAATGAACCATTTGGTTTGGACCGTTTTCAGGTGCAGAAATTTCCCCAAAACAGACTAATTGGAGTCATGGAAATGTGTTCTCAAATAACCATGGGAACAATGATCAAACCACACCATCACATATTTTCAGTTAGGCCAACCTAAAGCCTTTTCCACTTTTAAGTCATTGCACAGCATAAGAATAAAATGTTTCCTGCTCCTTTGTATCCACTGTGTTGATGCAGGATCTGTAACAAAATAATATTTAAAGAAATAAGGGGAAGGGATAAAACCCGGCCCTATTTTCTATTCTCACTCCAGTAATTATAACGTTTTAAATATCAACACACATTTGGTGTTGGTGGGTTATTTTTGCATTCTGCCATAAGATTATAGTATGACTGCAGTGCCGAGTAAAAACAAGTCATCCATGGTAAAAACTATCCTCCCCTATTAAAAAAAAAATAATTCTATTTTTTATTATTATTATATTTAGTCTTTTAATATAATTGGTGGTTTGGGAGTCTTTTCTCAGCCTCACATTTTAAAGTCCCTGTTAACAGCACATATATTACAGCCCAGATGACTCTTCTCCTGCCAGATTTATACAGTATTTCCTCTATCGTTTATCGTTGGAAAAACAAGATATCATTGAATAGTCAGTTCTATGCATAAATCCCACAGTGCTGTCACTTTAAATGTTGAATATATCTCATCTTAGAGGTGCTCTAGTGTGTTTTCCATTCATTCACGCGAGCAGCAAGCCTCCCAGGACAGTACTTGCCTGTCATACCTGCATTTAAACTACCAGCTCAGCACTCTCTGCCCTCCTCCTTCACACATAGCAAGAAGTGATTACTACTCATCATTACTGAGATGTTTCTTCTTTCCTTCATGGAATAATTTTCTATTTGTTAATAGTTCATTTTGCAGTTAGCTAAGATGGAGTCAGTGTAATATCATTAACCCATTTTTGGCCACTCATTGAAATACTTGCCAATTTTTAACTTTAAATAAGAGTATTATTATGATATTGGAGGATAATAATACTTTAAAATCTGAAAACTTTTTTCTAAAATAATAAAAGTTATCCAGGATTAAGTGATCAATACTGACCTTTTTTTAACATATTTATGCTGAGTCTTCCAGTGAAGTAGTTGAGATGTAGCTTGATCTTAATTGGTGTGGAGAGTTATGGGTTTATAATTTCATGGGATTAGCAAACAGAGTCTCTTTGTATGTCCAAGGACGAGTATAAATATGGTCATTTATCCAATAAAAAGTTAATCACCTCACACTCAGAAACATTTTAGCTTATGGCTTTCTCAGTTCTCCTATTGCTTCATGGCCGCACTTTAGTCAAAGCCAAACCAAAAACATACGCTCATACAATATCCCCAAACATTCTGGGTAACAAATTATCAGCTCTTGTTCATTTTATTTTTGTTTAAAGTCTAATCTATTAGGAGTCATTTGTAGCATAAGAACTCTCTGATCACAGATTATATGCTGCACTAGCCTCCTTTGCACATTTTCAGCCTGTTCAAAAGATGTTATCACTTCATCTCACTGCCCCTACAAATCTAGGTCAAGCATCATCATAGGAGCTGATTAGTAATTTCCAAAGCAAACTAACACTTTCTTC
Source organism: Pseudomugil gertrudae (assembly GCA_037177535.1). NCBI lineage: Eukaryota > Metazoa > Chordata > Actinopteri > Atheriniformes > Pseudomugilidae > Pseudomugil > Pseudomugil gertrudae. The sequence goes on along the minus strand of JBAMHV010000007.1, from coordinate 7,777,449 downwards.
TTGCATAAAATGTGTGCCAGACAATTGAAACGCTTACTTTATGCTTATTTTATCTATACAGTGTAATTATTTTGACTCAAAACATTTGACTGGCAAAAACAGGACTAACAGTCTGCCAAGCTGCTCTGGCAATGAGGAGGGAAATCAGAGGTCAAATCTAGGCGATAAGAACAAAGGATAAATTGATGTGCCAATAAAATCTGAGTTTAATTATATTTACTCCTTTTTCATTAAAATATCTGATTAAAAATCTTTTGAAAATGCTGTATATCTATTCAAGCATAACTGTATTTACTGCCACCAGTTTCTTAATGGTACAATGATAGCCTACTGCATTGACCTGTTAATATTTTGGGTTCTTGTTCAGATGTAGTTCCTCTGCAGGCAGAGGAAATCTGTCCCAAGTCAAAAACATTCTCCAAACAGATCATATTGAAATAAAAAATTACTGGAGCTATCTTGGCCTTTTAAGTCATTGTTAGTTGATTCGATCTGTCATGTAGTTAATAGAAAGAAGGCTGCAGGCCCGTCTAACTGATGGGAGGGCCACCACCACCTCCCCTCACCCTAGCTGAGGAGTTAGCTCTGTCCCGTAACAAAGGGCAACCAGTTGATGGCATTCCTGGGTCTACTTCATCACAGTGTTCCTCTCATGATGTCATAGTTTGAGTTAGTTTTGTTTCATTTCCTGTTTTACTTTGGTCCCTGTTTTAGTTTCAAGTACTTCTGTCTAGTTTGTTTCATGCTAACTGATGTCACCTGGTTTCATTTAGATCATGCATCCCACCTGTGTCTTGTTTCTGTTCGTGTATTTATACTCCCGGGGTTCAGTTTGTCCCTGCAATTCATAAGTTTTCAATAGTTTTCACTATTTGTTATGTTTGGCTCCTGTTTCCCTCATTACTGGAAATAAACCTGATTCATTCCATCAGCTTCCTGCCTCTTGTCCACATCTCTGCATCTCCACACCACCCCATTGTGACACATGACACAGTGACTTAGTGATAAGCAAGTTTACCACAGTTTCCTTATTCACATTATCAGATATATTCTAATTCTAAATGATCGTCAATGCTGTCACTTAAAGGCTTAATGATTAACAGCAGCCATTGTTTCACTTCCGCATCATGCAGACTTATTTTATTCAACTGTTTATAGTGTATACTGTAATCTTATTTGTAAAACTCTTACATGTTACTAATGTGTTTAGTTGTTGGTAATTTGTAATGATCTTTATCATCTTGTAGTTTCTGGTGGATCCATTCTATTATTGGACTCTTCAGAAACCATGCAGTGTGTCTTGTATGTGATTGTTGACAAGCACTGTTATTTGTTTTAACAGTTTTTATTTTTGACAAGACAAAGTATATTTGCATACTTCAAATGTAGGATGCAGATGAAGAGACCATTTCTACTGTGACAGAACTGGACAATGCTGGGGATCCCACAAAGGTGTGATGCACACCATATAATGCATGCCTCCTTTTGATAGAATTTGCCTGCATATGTACTTAGACTTAACTTTATTTATTTAAGTTGAAGTTTATTATTATATTTAAACAGACATGAAAGTCCTTCAGCCTCAATAGCCAATCTTACCAATATTTTTTATCCATCCTTCCTAGTTTCTAGCAAAAGAGCTGTAGGCTATCAGGTCCATCTGCAAAGGCAAATAAAACAAAGTGAAATAGAAATTGACCCTACAGCTTATCATGCAGGAAAAAAATATCTGTTCAAAATGCCAAACAAAGTAAAAACACTCAAGCATCACCTTAGTGTGGGATCTGTGTGGGGGACACCAAGGACATCAGGTCAAACAGAGCTTTTCTGTGATGTAGTGCCTTGAATAGATAGTCATTAGAAAAATACAAACTCAAATATGTATATTTACACATCCCACACATGTCCAAAATGCACACACACGTATTCTCTCTCCCTCTCAGGGGCAGGGAGCTGTGGTGCTGCTGAAGGGATGAGGGGACCATGTGGCGAGGCGTCCATATGGGGTAACCTGAGTAAGGCAAAGTAGGGCCACTGTGCATCAGTGCACTCTGTTGACTGTTTCGACAGACATGTTTTCCCAAAGCAAGAAAGAAGTACACTAAGAGGGGTGCCTTAAGTCATGCCTCAGTTCACAGAGACAACTCGTTTCAGGAATCTGATCTCGTTCACTTAAAGACGCAGTTTGCTGCACTGTTCAGACTTGTTCTCCTCGTGTAGAGTTTAACTTAAACACTTTTTTCTGACTTGGATTTATGTTTAGTAATTTGCAGTTATGATTCTCTTAATGGAGCTTCCTCCAGCAACTACATGCTCTCCAAATGCAGTTTGGCTGCCTGTTGCTTTTATTTTCCTCCCTCCCTTCACCTTACCTGCGGATGCAGTCACAATCAAAACCGTTAATTACCCAAGTGGCTTAATGAACATGACAATAATTCCACCATTAGAAAACAAGCAAGCTGCAATGAGAGTGAGGCGATAAACCCAGGTTAAACATTGTTTGATTAACATCGGGATACGAAGATGGCTCCCGAAACAACAAGTGATTGATTGAGATCGTGTAAAAACAGAAAGCAAATTATAAAAGCAAAGCAGATGCAGGGTTCATTTTGCATCTACGCAGCGCAACCTGTGTAAAATAGTTTCTCATTTCTGGAGCTACCGGCTCTGTTTCCTACCCCTAAACTGAGCCTTTTTTATGTGAGTGTGTCTGAAAATCATTGTGTCTATTGTTAGACATCATATAGAGTAAATACAAATGATTTGAAATTCTATAAACTATTTTTTTCAGGCTGTGAAAGAACTATTCACTAGTCTTACAAGCATATGTGTACCTCTTCACGTTGTTGTCTAGACTGTATTAAACTGAGTCTGTTGTAGTTTTGATTTGTTTTTGCTTGCTTTTCGATATTTCCTTGGATGAGTCCTGACTTCCGCAATAAGTGGAACACAGCATTACAGAGCACATGTGTTTGTGTTATGCTCATCTTTTGGCACAAACCTGCATTTCAGGGATTAGAGAGGAAAAAAATCCCTGATTGGTTAATGAGCTATGTGCTTTTTTCATGGGAGGAAAATATTCAAATATAAATATTCAGCTTTATCAGTTCTTCAGATATATAAAATAGTTTTTTGACCAGACTATTTTATGGTGAGAGAGTCAAAAGTTTAAAGAAATAGTGTGTTTAGATAATATTGGCCTTAAAGACACATTACACAATTTTTCTATCATAAAAAGGTCCACTAATTTTACGGCAGTGCAACTTCTCTGCATCTCTGGACCCATCACCCAGCAGTGTTTCAAGGCCGACAAACCGCACTATACAACATGTTCTTCTGTGACCCAATGTGCTGTTGTACCCGGGTTTTGCTCTACACACCATATCACACACTTGCATACAGATATAAACATATCAGCTGTTTTGAATCTGCATCATGGCTGATTCAGCAAAAAAACACAAGGTATTTTAGAGGCAGAGGAAAAGGAGAATGAGATAAGAAGACTGATGTTAAGACTTCTCTTACAGGACAGATAGTAGATGGATGTTAATTGATAGTTAGTGATAATTAAGCCCAAAAATATTTATGAAACCAATGCAGGCTTTACAAATATACCAGTCATCAACTATTGCATGACTCCTGCAATCACTTAAGAAGCTGAAGGTCTGCAGGACTCACTCAAACTTAACTACTTACCTCAGAAATTCCCAGAAACCTTTAAGTTGCATTAAGAGAAAACATTAGCACAATCTTTTTATAGTTCCAATTTTTTATGTGTAAGCAGAATCATGGTATATATGTGGAAACCAGCAAAGCGTTTCAGTTCACAAAAAAAGCAAATGACCACCAACTTACAAAATTAATGAGCAGCCCTCTACTCAGTTGTTTGTGAAAGAAGCTAAAAGAATTGATTTCCTATTGCATGTGAAGATTGCCAAGCCACTCAGATTATCATCAATATTTAAGTGAGTGAATAAGTGGTATTTAAGGACTGTTTTGCTGGCATTTTGACCTTAAGTGTCTCATTTTGGAGACTGGTAGGGGAGCATTTTTAGGGGGGAAAGGGTCAATACTGGGAGGCATTTAAGTCAACTGATGCTGCAAAATGTCTATTCTCCATTTTGTGTATCTTTTACTGATTGGCAGACTGAACTCTCAACACCATCTGTTAAAAAAAGTCTCAATAAACTTGACCCCACCACCCTGAGGGGTTGGTTGACCTCTGCTACCGCAGATCCAGGCCAATGGACAATCCAGAAAACAGAAGCTTGGACATGAAACAACTTGTGTGGATGATTTAGTCATTTATCACATCTTAGTCTGGAAAATCCCAGTCTGCATTCAGCACTGACAAAACCAAAGCAGAAGGAACACAGAGGGTGAAGGGTAAGACATTAACAGTCCATAAATCTGCCAGGGAGAGTCACAAGTGTTCTGTCTTTGCTGCTATTTAAAATGATGGACATAAGAGCTAGACAGCATGTTCTCTACAATGCATTCCACATAGGCGTCTGAGTAAGGTGCACTTTCACTGACTTGCAGAGGGGGTTGTTGTTTATGCAGGGTCTGTTTTTCATCTTTTCTCACTGTTTCAGTTTGTATCTGCCATACCCAGAGGCTGCAGACCAGCTTTTAATTATACAAGGAAATGTTTTATTGTTCTTTAAACAGAAAAAATAATTAATTGCATCTTCAATATTGTTTGGAAAAGGTAGCTGAATACAGAGTACTCATTAAATGAAGAAATATTTGCATGCTTCTCCCATGGGGAGATGTGTGTGTGTGTGTATATATATATATATATATATATATATATATATATATATTGTATATACATATATATGGTCTTGTACTTGTATAGCGCTAGTACACATTGGTGCACCCAAAGCGCTTTGACACTATTCGACACATTCACCAATACACACCCACAAACACTCACACATTCACACACCGGTGATGCAGCTGGGGGTTCAATGTCTTGTTCAAGGACACTTCAAGATGTGGACCGCCTGAGCCGGGATTTGAACCTCTAACTTGCTCTACTACATATAGATATAAATATAGATAGATTTAACTAAATATATTTGTTGATAGTGTATCTATGATACACTAAACACTGGATATAATTAGATGATGTCTAACGTGCCAAATTGTTCAGAGTTGATGCTGCTTATATGCTTTTTTGTTTACATTGTGAGGTTATTGTGGCTGTTCATAAGATGAGGAGGTTTGAGCTGCAAGTTCAGGCTGAGCCAAGATGGTGTCATGCATTCACCATGACAACAAAAGTGACAAACTCACAAGACCTTTTCTGTCTGTTCAGAACCACACAAGCATAAACATGCATGCTAAGATCAAATCCACTTTATGCCTACACAATGTCAAAGTGCATCTCTTCCCTGTATTGAGGTTGACAAATTTGCGTTCAAAATATGTTTTCAGACACTTTAAAATCCTTACAGTAGGCCTAATGATTGACCATTCACCAAGCCAAAAAAATATATTATCCACAAGTTAAGGCTAACACCATTCAACTTACAGGATGCAGCACTCACGCTTATCATCATTGTCATTATTTTTTTCATATAAAAAGTAAAGAATATTCTATTAGCCAGTTAAAGTCCAGTCTATTGTCTGATGTCTTGCTTTGTCAATTCTCTCCCTCATTGTCTCTAACCATCCAATAATGTCTTCTTGGGTTTCCTTGATGAATCAGGTTTGTTCTAAACTGCCAATAAGATTGTATCCCATTGCAGATGTGTAACATGGTACAGCTAAACTTGTCTGTAAAGTGATGCAGTGTCCAAGAAGCAGATGTTTTTTAGGGTTTCTGTAGAAGTTGCAGGGCAAAACAATACAAAATTAATTTGACTGTGTGCCATTAAAATTAGTCAGACATCTTAACATCAGAAAGTTGAAAGGAAAGCTGCCCCTGGTAGCTCTCCCCATTAAACTCTCAAGTATATAGACAGTGACTATTTTGCTTATATATATATATATATATATATATATATATATATATATATAGCACCCTCTCTTTTCC
>JBAMHV010000007.1:7729351-7747521 GCA_037177535.1 Pseudomugil gertrudae | reverse complement strand
TTAATGGTAAGTACTATGACAACATTATTTAAAAAGAATACATTTACATTTACAAAAAATACATTTACTTATTTTTTCATTTAATTCTTAAAATGTATAATATGGCTCTCACTGAAATAAATTTCCAAATATTTTGCGTTTATGGCTCTCTAAGTCAAAAAGGTTCCTGACCCCTGACATATTTGCTGTAAAATTTGTGGTCACTGAAAATCTGAACTGAAATGCCAACTGAACTGCTTTGCATTTGAGGTCATTGCTATGCACATCTTTACCACTAGATGTCAATCATTCTTAAACGCTTTGTAGATGACATTAAGATTGTTTTTGCAGTTAATAATGTCCTTTTGAAGGAATTTTTGGTTGATAGGGCTCTTGTTTAACGGTAGCTTCACAAAAAAGTTCTTAAACCTGGACCAGCTGTCCCAGGAAGCCTTTGTGGCAGCCATGCACTAATTATTATTATTATTTTATCTAATGTCATACAGGTTTTATTAAAATATGCCAGTAATTTAAATCCATTTTGGAATTGGTTCTTTAAATAGAAAAAGCATTAACTCAGCAGAGAACTGTAGAAACTATATTAAAAAAGTCAAGCCCAGAAACCATTGGCTGACATTCCAAACAACGAGGAACAACAAGAAAGAACCCTAAAAACAATCACAAGCAGAGTATCTCCAACAAGCATTCCCCCTGTATTCCGAATTTTTCCATGTTTGATACGGAACTGTACTTTTATCTTTATGATGTTGCAAAAAAAAGCACACAAAGTCCTTCTTGTGTAAATGATCTGTCTTTTATCATGATGTTTACATGGTGTTTACCTTACTGACAGTGAAGATCAGTGAGATGTGTTTGTGTACCAGCTGCTGTGATTCAGGTAGCCTTTTAGCTTGATAAGATTGGAAGCAGGGAATTTTCCCTGACACTAATGAATATCAGTTTTATTAGGATATGATTGCAGCCATCAAAAAGGTTATTGCTTTCATAACATTGTATATTAAAAACAATTTAATCCCATCCTTGTAAACAGTAATTCAATCATTTCTTGTGATTGATGGCAAAACCAGAGTTATGCCATGTATAGAGTATCACTGGGAGACAACAGCCTTATTTGAATGCATTTTCTTTGTTTGTTTTTTTACAACAGGAGAGATTACTCCTCTTCAAATCTACTTGTTCTGGTTTTGGAGGAGAATGACAATACAATAATGAAATGCTTGGATAAGTATTTCATGGATGCACTGTAAGACTACAAATATTTGCCGAATGAGGTCAGATGGCATCAATGTCACCATTGACGGGGTTGGGAAAATCCTGAATTGATGTTTAAAAAGACTTTTTGTTAATCTGAGGTGTCCTCATTTCCCTTCTTTTGTGATTGCTGGCAGTTTTATAGTTGCATTCGTGTCTCAATTTGAGCAAAAAGAAGATAAAGAAAAGAGAAGTTAGTGAAAAGAGGGATAGCCTGAGAGGAAAGGAGAAAGAGTGAAAGGCGGAGAGAAGGAGAGAGAGAGAGAGAAGCTTTTAAAAGGATTTTGTCGTTATTGACTGGTTGCACTCTTCAGCTAATAGCCATTTAAAGATTATGGGCCTGCTGGTGGAAATCAAGGCCTCCATTGTTTGCCTTATTGCATTCTGGCAGATGGGGGCTGACACAACAACACGCAGCATCCCTCCGGGCACGCTCGCCAAGCACCGACCCTCCATCAGCAGATCTCCTATTGAACTGGCCCTAATAACTGGCCATGAATTATTAATCCATGAACCATATTGAAGACAGAGAGAAGAGAGAAAAACAAGGGAAGATTGTGGGCCAGTTGCAGTGTGCGATTGGTGTACAGGTGCCAGTCAAAGAAAAAAGGTCTGTTCAAAAGAGTCCCAAGATGATCATTTCTCGGAACGGGGAGGACATTCCGATAACTGGCATGGGAAGATAAAATATATATTCATTAAATGTCAAATTGCTGATGAAATGGGTCCGATCCATTAGTGGGTAGCGGAGCGGCCAGTTAATGTTTCCCGGTTGCTGTTGGGTTGGGTGGCTTTTAGTGCTGCTGTGGCTAACTGCTGGAAACAGAATCACTTGATCTAGCAAGAAAAAAAAGTTTGTAAGAGCAGGTGTTGTTCAAAATAAAAAGGAAACACTTTGGTAAGCTCAGTGAAATGCACCTGTTAGTGAAACCCAATAACTTTGTAGTGTTACAAGTCAAGTGAAACTGATCTCTCAGTTCTCCAACTGAGACAACTGAGTTTGTCTGTTTTTTTCTCCCTCCCGGCAGGTGATTTATTTGCAGGGATTGATTACGAACTTTGGCTGGACTTGCTTTTTGTTGCTTACGCTTCTGCATAAAATTCAGTTAGACCGGCTCTGTCTTGAACTGACTTAATTCATAAGTATTTTTAACAAAACAAACTTTTTAAAGGTGGCTTACAGACTCTCACATGAAGTTAATGCCATAAGTCATGACAAAAATTTGGCCTAACAAATCTGGAGTTGCAGGACATATTTTGGTAAAACATATTTTGTGTCTTTTGATATTTGAGTTTCCTAGTATTTTTAAATTGTACTCCTAGAGTGTTTTTTAATCCATATACCCAAAATATACACAAAGTTAAACGTCACACTTCTGGGAGGCTGCGCATCAAGAGAAGGCCTAAAAGTGTCTACATTTTTCTGTCTGGTTACCAACTCTGAGTAAACGTTGCTAATATATATATATATATATATATTTTTTATACGTGTCTTGTCCAGCATCAAAGCAGGCAGAATGATGGTCTGGCTGCTGTATTGTGCTGAGCAAATTTGCTTTGCCAAGAGGATCATCATATATATATGTATGTACAGAGATACTCTTGGTAATCAGAATTCTTTATTTATTGTTTATTTTGGACTAATATGTGTTCCACATGGTTTATGTTTTTTGCTGGATCGACCGGAAAAGAAGAGAGGACAGAAAGACAGCAGAGAGGAAAAGAGAAAGAAGAGAGAGAGAAGAAAGAGAGACACCACAAAGGAAACACTGCAATCTGATCAAATGCTACTCCATCCGCTACACCTGTACAGAAAACAAAATAAATCTCTCACGGGGCCCCACGGAAGGTCAAAGATCTACAAGTGCTACATATGCCATAGATGAACAAGCAAAACATGTTCAACCTGGATAAACCTAAAGAATAGCTCAGTGACTGTGATCATGCCGAGCGTACAGGGTGAAAAGTGCTCAGAGAGAGGTGATCATGCCAAGGTGACCCACTCCCTCCAAAAGTCAGTCGCAGGGCCACTTGAGACCAGGGCAACCAGCAGCCACCCAACCCCGGGGCAAACCCAGCATCCACCCAGGAAGCGGCAGAGGGAAGGTCCCAGCCAGAGCCCCCCGCAGTCAGGGGGAACGGGCCCCAGTTGGCTCGGGCCGGGAATCGCCGACCCCACCGGGCACCAGCCACTCAGGGCAGGCAGAGTAGTCAACCAGCACCCGTGAAGAGCCAGAGCCCCCACACCTCCACTCCGCAGAGGCCAGGCCAAACTTTGCCCAAACAGGATGCACAATTTAGCTGGTATCTTTTGAGTCAGTAAATGCCAAGTTCCATCCATCTATTTTTTCAACTGCTTTTTTCAATCCAATTCAGGGTCACGGGTAGCTGATGCCTATCCCAGCAGCCATTCGAGCGAGAGGCGGGGTACACCCTGGACAGGTCATGCAAGTTAATGCAAGTTAAGCAATGAAAACATATTTGATGGCGTGTGCTGCATAGAGTACATGTGGATTGGTATTCAAACTGTTCATAAGTGTTTGACTTGTAGGGTTTTTTTTGGTGGTATTAATTTGTTTATTTAAGTTTAAAAAAATGGTGTAAAAACTTTTTGTGTTTTAGGTGAACAAAAACAGCAATCTCATAATCTGCTCTGCTCTGTATAGTGTCTAACCATGGAAACTAAAGTTTAGATCACTGGTTAGCATGTGTGAGTTTTTCCACCTCTTTTTTTCTTTCAACTGTGTCAGCCGCAAGCTCTTACTGAATTAAAAAGCCTTTGGCAGGGCTGTTCTCACTTCCCATTGATTCAAAATGAAGTCTACCCAGCGTCTGATGAATTGAATTTCCTGTGTCAAAAGCCTGCGATTTCTAAGAAAATAATGAGCAACGCCCGAAGAATCCCCTTTCAGATTTCATTATGAGGGAGAGGTTCTAATTGCGAGGAAATTAAATTTTCATTGCTTTCTTTCGCTACGAGTTACTTGCCTGCTGCTGCTGCTGATGTGGTTTGTTTCAGCTTGATGCTTTGTGTGTCCTTTTAAAAGCCAATCATCTTGCGTTAACCAAAACCACAACAGAAATAACATAATCAGCTGGAATCAAGCAGAGGATTATGAAGAATTAATGTGTCTTTCTTCAGCTTCTAATGTTCAAGTTGGTGGACATGACAGCCGCTGGAGGTTTGCTAACATCAAGGAGGCACTGAGATGAGTCTTCCCTCATCTATTTGCCTGAAAGATACACTTTGGCTGAGTGCCCCCTTTTTATCAGCTGTGCACACATCAAGAGCGTAAAGGAAACCTGCAATATGGACCTGAAAGGCAGCCAAGCATGAAGACAACAACCTGCATCTTGTCAAGAGCCAAGGCCAGATTCCTCACAGTAATGTTTCCTAACATTCAGCATTAGCACTTGCTGATATTTTTTTATTTTAATGTAAATGTGTGTCTATGTGAACCACAAAAAAAAAAAAAAAAACGCCACAGCTATGAAAACTTTTCATGTCATTTCCGATGTGGGTTTTCCCCAGAAAAGACCCATCTGAGGGGAAACAAACTGCTGTGAAACTCTGACTCATGTAGATTCATGTCAAAGCTTTTCAATTAGTGAACACATAAAGAAGTGAGGGCAAAGAATAATACTTCGCTGTTAATTCAAATATTTTTTCAATATGATGAAAAACTATATCTGTTCATCCACCCATCGATTTTCTTCACCCATTAACAAAAGAAAACATAAAATAAGTATTTATCTTTAGGTCTGAGCAACTGTTAAATACCTCTCAAAGCATTCACAACACACTCATACAAAGTGTACTTGTGATATTAAGAAATAATAATAATGGCTGTACAAACAAATCATCGGCACACAAAAGTGAAAGAGCTGAAATGAGCAGGATCATACGCCATGACACAATTATATGGGTAAACGCTGAGTGCACGCATGTGTTTGACTGAAAAGAAATAGAGTGGGAAGACGCCTGCAGGCAAAGGATGAAGGGGACATGGAAATGGGAGGGGGGGGGGGGGGGCAAACACACAGAGCAGGTCAAAATGAACACCATCTGGGTACATGAAAGGGAGGCAGGTGAGGGAGGTAGTGGGGTGAAAAAAAAACAAAAGCACCAGTGGTGCCAGCATGTAACCAACAACACCACCACCATCCATGTTGTAATACCCCGCCCCACCCACCCACACACACACACACACACACACACACACAGACACCAGTCAGGTGGAAGTGGAGTAGTAAGACTCACCATCACTCATGTAGACCCTCCCCCACCTTTTTTATCCCCCTGTGTGTTCAGATCACTGCCAAAGGAGCCACAGGCCACTTGCAAGCTGACAGTCAGCTCCTCTAATGGGCCTGGCTGTTTATTTTGTACCGCTTGGAAGTGGATTAGCTGGAGGTAATTATGGTTAATGATCTGCCCGCCTCACCCCGTTGATCTGTAGTCACCCGTTTGCTTGGCTAGTAGCAGCATATAGCTGCCGGCACCATTAATATGGGATAATGTTACCTATTAGAGCAACAAAAAGGGAAGGGGAGAGGGAGATGAATCCAAATGCAAAGGGTTTTCAAAAGACAATGAGTTGGATCAATTTTAGAGTAAAAGTGATGTTCACAAAGGTTGAAGGAGCTTTTCAAATGACAGTTTGATTACATCCTCTGACACGTTTTGCATGAAAAAAGCCTCGGAGCAAACGCCATTAACTTTTTGAGGTAATATCAAGCAGCGTTCATTTAGTAATTTATAATTATCGTGTTTGAAGAGATGGTTTCAATTCAGGCTGAGAGATGAGAAAGCAAAACATTTTAGATGATACAACCTAAAACTAACTAGAAACTGCTGAAACTGAACATGCTGAGACTGATTAGTTTCCTTCAAAGATGAAAGTGAGATGCTTTAATTTATATACCGGTAAATGTTTATCAATGGACTGTCGTGCAAGGGAATATTTTGTGCTTTTAAATGTTGTTAGAGTAAGAACACAGGCTTTAAGATTTAGACTTTTAGACACATTGACATTGTCAGGCTGCAAAAAAATTCAACAACAGGAAAGACTCTTGTTCTTTAGCTTTTTATTCATTCACTGTTTCTGCTAAATAGCCAGAACACACAAATCTAATCACGTTCAGAAGCAACTTTCAGATAACTTTGAATGTTTTTATTTTATTACACTGATAATTCAGTGTTGTAATCTCTTAGCCCAGTAGAACCATTTTTATGTACATATGAAAAGAAAAACAAAAGGTACATGTAGTTCTCATAAAGGTTTTTGGTGATGTTTAGTCATTACAAATACATGTTTGAGTTTATCCTAATGTATAGGTAGAAGTTGTATAAGAAGTGTTTTGAACAATCTTTTTTTAACTGGAGAGAGAAATGAAATCAGGAAATGCTCCTCAGTTATGGTCAATGTAACTCATAGTCATCCTAAACACTTTTATCTCATATTGGAGCAATCTGAGATTTTCTCCTTTAAAATGACGCGCACACACAAACACACTCCACACACACACATACACCAACTGTCAGTCAAGTAAACCAGTTGAGAGCGACATAAAAAAAATGACGTCTTGTACAGACCACTTTTTTTTTCCATTCATCCATCTTGAAAATGTACCAGTAATAGCAACAAAGTGGTTTTTTCCCCCCAAAATGAAGTTTTACTTAATCAAATCAGGGGTCAGAGAAACATATCTTCGCGTGAAAAGGACAGGACACACCAGGGTTAAACCGATTATGTCCTGTTAAACAGGCCTTTCAGAGTCTCCATCTCAGACACATTTTCCTGCTTTTTCCAGTAATTTTTGAAAGCCTTCAAGCTGTAATAAAATATCACTTTTTGTGCATTTGTGCATTAAACACTCTTGGTCTCATTGCATTTTTCTGATGATAATCTCATTTTCCCCGAACCCTTCCCCTAGTCTATTCCCATCTCCCCTTTTAAAGCACTTTGCTCCTGTTTCAGTGAAGATGACACTAACTTGGGGTGAGGAAATGGGAGGGGAGGCTGCAGTGGGCTTGACTAACGGTTCCAAATGGAGCGCTTTAGCTGGGTCCTCATTCTGCAGGTTATGTGGCGTCACGTCTCGCTTTGACTGAGCTACAAAACGGCCCCCACCACTGCCCTCTCAGGGACTCTCGTAAAGTGCTCTGATGCTTCATAATGCAGATCATTACCCAGAATGCTGTGAAAGACCCCAAGTCCCCACTTAGAATCAGAGCCTCCCCGAGCCCCCACCGTGTTATGTCTCCCTGCAGATCTCCTGCAGACACTCTGATTGTCCATTCCTGCCTGCCGTCGCCTTGCCAGCAGCAGGGTTTATTGACACTGAGTTGCCCCCACAAGACGGTGTTAATACACACAGCAAAGATGTTTCCTCTCCTCTGTGACAACATGTAGGAGCTTACAAAACAGAGGTTATTGAAACACAAAGCCATAAAGCTGAAAAAGATTTGACTAAGATGTGATTGCACCGGGTGACCTATGCATGAACACAATCAAGTCATTGACAATGATTTCAAAACAAAGCAAGGGGTTATGAAGCAGGGAAAGAGGTGAGGGTCTTATGAGGCTGATGCAGGCTGTACAATATGACAGGAGTGTTGGCAGCCTGCAAACACATATGTGCATCTAGTTTCCTATTAGTCTGGCTTTTATCTTGAATTAAAAAATAATCATAACTCTTAAGACTTAATTAGTTTCCCCTTTTTATGAGCAAGTATTACCCAGTGTTACAACAAGAAGCACTGAGTATGCGTTTGTGTCACTAGTGCAATGACAGTGGTGTACGATAGCAGCAATCCAGCCATTAAAGTACGGTAGTCTCTTTTACCTGGGAGAGCACACACACTTGTGATTTTATCACAGTGACTAAGTTAGAGATCTGAGCAGCAATTCAGAGACCTGGAATCACATTTGCTTTCTTTCTTTTACATGTAAACTTTCATTTCTCATCATGGTATCAGCCCATAACACCCCATTTACAAAAGGTGCAAGTCAGTTCAACATGAACATGAACATTTTCCACATGCAAGCACTGATTTGTGCACAGTATTTCACATAAAAGGCATCTCAAGAGCAACAGAAAGTCCTCTTGTTTATATTGTCATTAATCTGATTCAAAATGACTTTGTAAATGTAATATTGGAACATTTTAAATCTTCTTTTTGCTGTGATGCACATCGTAGGGTTTATACATGACAAAAGCATAATAATGTAGATCAAAATGCATCTAAATATAATATAAAACATATAAATATTAAATTGAACAGTAAAGAGCACCACATTAATGTTTTTGGAAAGTGTACATTGTACAGTGTACACCATGTGTATTTGGTGATATAATTTTCTGGGCTTTTAGCATAACTCTCCTCAAGGAATCATTTACTTATCTGCACAATTGCAAACAGCAGCCTCTGCTTTATTAACTCTTTCCATACCTGGCTACTGTCTACCAAACTTAAAGGGGGCTTCAGGTGCCAAGTGAGAAAGAGAGAAGGAGGATATTTAATGAGAGCCCTGGCATCTGCATGTGATTCATCCTATCAACGCTGCACCACTATCTCTGCCCCAAAACCAAACCCTCAGCATGTCTTGCCAACCAATTTAATTACTTTTCCTTTTTGAATGGAATTGTGACCCACAGAACTGAAAGACAGGTGCAGTGTTTCTGATTAATTAAAATAATAAAGACCAGGAGAGGATGAGGAGGGGGAATATCAATGCACGGACAACTTCTGTTGATGGGCAGCCTGTGAGGGGACGTCAGGCTGCAAGGCGGAAACATTGATTTACTCTGTGAGAACTCGGTGGCCTTCGGGGTTGACAGGGCTTCAAGGAAGAAAGGCTGAGAGTGGGAGGCGGGGTGGGGGTCTCTGCCCCATTCGTATCCTCCGGGCCTTGGTTTAGCTCCAAGTGTGAGGACATGAAAACCCCTGTTGGCTCGGCAGCTGCAGTGTCCCACTCTGAAAACACTAGTGCCATCAAAACTATTGAAATGAGACAGAGTTAATAAAAGACATCTCCTGGGATTCATCAGCTCTTACAGCCATATTATGTTTCACCAGACAAAGGAAACATCTTTTTGAATGATAAGTCCTAAGAGAGTGTATTCATTGTCCTGTCACTTTCTCATTACATTCTGAAATCACACTATATGTGAGTGTGCCCACAAAATATATGTAGGGTTACAAATATGTCACCTGTTGGGCAACGCTGCACATGGAGTACTGATTTTTTTTCTAAACCAATGCATTAAAATCATCGCAAGCTTTTCCCAAAAGTAACAACTCTAAACTAATCTTTTAAAGTGCTTGTAAGCACTTCTCACAGGGCTAAAAGGGGGTACGCTTGCAGCAACATCCACCCATATTGTGGGCCGAAATGTGAGAAGTGTAAGTTTGTGTGTGTGAAAGCTGACCTGCAGTGCCCACATCCTCAAGCTGACACTTTAGAGCTGCTCTGTCTCAGCTGAGCGTGTCAGAACAACAGAGATGTGGAAAAGACCGGCATGTTTACCACCTCTCTGTGAAATCAAATACAAGCTGTGCTTGCAGCGCCTGGTGGTATGAAAGCAGCAGATTGAGTCATTCATAGCTTCAAAGTTGCCCTGATACTGTGCAAAAGGGAGCCTGTGAAAATCTCCTGAATACCGCCATGATTTGTTTTGTACCACTGATGTATGGAACAAAAAACATTGTTAGTCTTGCACTGTGGTTGATCTGGCAGCAAAATATGACTGCATGTAATAAATAGATTAAATTAATTACTTCACTTTTTATATGTTTGTACCTCTTTCATCCCCCCTTGCAGACATCCATATTACTATTATGTTTAAGTTCTAGATGTACAGCCCTTTATTCTGTGCATCGGTAATGGGTTATGTGGGAGGTTAAGTGTTTTTCCCTATAATCCCTTAACATTTGAAGGAGCTGACACTTAACTGCTTTTACAGTGGAAGACATTCACTCTTCCATCTGAGTTATTCTGTGTGTTATGACACAGCTCATCTATTTTCTTCCCATTCCAAAACAACTCTATGGAATTTCTATTGCTTTAAGATACTTCCCATTGCGAAGAAGTATCTTTAGTCATGACATCTATGGTGCTTTAATAAGTAATCTCTTACTTCTCTTTATCATTTTTTAAAATAAAATGTGAGCAAAATAGTAGAAAATATAACAATAATTCCAATATTGCTAAATAATTCAATTACTTTATTCAATTAAATAATTAAATTACTTTATCTAGTTTATTTCTTTTATTAGATTGTTTAGCTGCTAGTCATTTAATGTGAGTTTCTTTTTACAGATTGTACAAAAAAATGTAAAAAAAAAAGAACATTACTGATAAAATGAAAATTATGAATATTTTCAAATATTCTATTTTTTTAATACTAATAATGGGACATGATTATATGTATATTTTCTGGTTTCTTTTTGGCAGTTGATAAATTAAAGGAAACTATTTTTGCTTAAGAACTGCCACCAATTTGGCATATTTTTCTTGTCTTTAGAGAACTTCAGAAAGAAGTTTCTTTATTTGCATTGTAATTTTATCACAGCTTCATGTGGGTTCAGTGAGTAGTGCTTTTATCTTAAGCCTTATTTTCACACATTTTTAACTACATCTCTATTTCCTTAACTGGCCAGCATTTATTTTATTTTATTTTATTTGGTCATTTTTGGATTTTATCTTTTCATTTAATAATTTAAAAAATCCATTTCTGAAAGTTGTCTGGTTTTAATGTATCTATCATAAACAACAACAACATTAAATGCTTACTAAGTTAAACCTTTTTCTTTGGTTACTTATATCTATCTTGATCACACTGATTGAACATGACCTTCCTTCCATCAGTGGCTTGTTGTGTGTCCCCTTCCACTAAATGATATTTTCTTTGACACAAAATGAAGTACAGGCCATACTTGACTGCTGACTGCATGGACAAGGATGCCGGTGTTCTTTGGAAACTGAGAGTGTTTACACGCCACCTTATGGACAAATGATGCTGAGCATAATAACATTGACTCCTGTTTACTCAGCTGAGCCCAGCTATACAGAATCACGCTGACTGATGGGAAACTTAAGCTTTAGTTTTTCTCACATTTTGATTATAGTTTTCTGCACAATCACGTTTCTCCACTTTTCTTCATAATTTCATCTAATTTTTTAGCTGCTTATTCAGAGTTTATCACTAAAAATGCTCTGCATGAATAAAGAATCACATCACAATGTGTAGCAAAACATTCCCTACAATTTCACAATGGCTATTACGATGATGTTTTTAGGAATAGGCCACAAACTGATTTTCATTTTGCTGTCAAAAACAAAACACAAGAACAAAGGAAGGGATATTTCTTTTCCTTCAGGGATGTTTTTCCACTTTTAAGCGATATAAATGCTCAATTACAGGGAAACAATTTTGATTTTGTGTATGCTTATAAATGCACAAAGTCAAAACCTCTCAGAGATGCTGCTATTTGATATTTTCATAATCAACTACACTGATGCACTGCCTAACAGTCTTAAAGCATGATGGATCTGGCAGGAAATGAAATAAATTCGATTGGCTTTCTGCTTCATGTCTGAAGATCGGCTGCTTTGTTTCCTTTTGATTGGTCAATTAAAAGTGCGCCTCCACTTTCGAAGGCTACACCCATTACAGAAAGTAATTTCAAGAGCCAAGCTGTTTGCCCTGCGCTCTCAGCTATGAGGAATTCCCTCTTCACTTCTCCGCAGTTTGGCTGAGGGAGAGAGAGTTGGTAATATTAGCTCTCGTTTTATTGAGAGATCCATTAATTGTAGCCTCCTGCTGCTGACCCTATGACCCCTCTGACCCCTGGACATCATATTACCAGCCAACTAAACTAGAGTTAAACCCAGAAGAAACGACATGTATCGCTTTAATACAAAGCATGTTCAGCTTGTGGGTTTGTCTCATTTGCTTTGCATTTGTCCAGATTCTCAAAGTGTAGCGTTCAAGCTTTGGAATTAGGAAAGGCATCCAGCCACTGTAGTAGTGTCATGTACAGTAGTATACCATTAGGTGACCTGTTTATTGAATGGTACCATTTAGTATGCCAGGTCTTTACCAGGTGCACAAGATTTCTCTTAAATTATCCTGACATGGCTGCAAGTATAGTCAAGTATAGTCTGCAAATGATAGTAATAATATGAGATGACAGTGTGAACCTTTTATAGAAGAATATGAGCTCTATCATTCCCACTTCCATGACAAGCTATTTTCAAAGATGATCACTGAATACATTTATTGCAGCTTCATAATGGCTCATTTAGGAAGGATCAGTCCTGCAGTGCTTTACAGGATCTCTTTATCAGCTGCTGAGCGCCTCACAATAGAAGACTTGTGTAACTTTATATACGCTTTTGTCTGATGGCTACATAAACTGCACTCTACCTGTTTTTCGACAGCCAAGGCCTGCATAGGCCCAGGACGGGCGTTGAAAGCGAATACCTGATTGTATTAGTGTCTCCCCTTTAAGCTGTTGTCACCTAGCTGACCGATTATGGGCAATTACCTGCTCTGTCGGAATCCTAGCCGAATAGATTGAATTCAGATTGATTTTTGCCCAGGAAAGAGGAGGGAATTTAAAGCCTTTTTTAATTGGGTATTTGGTGTGTGCTGATCTGAACACCGTGGCCTTCCCGAGGGATCCTTTATGGGCCAATAATGGCATTGGAGTGGGGGGGTACTGCAGTCTCGTCTGCTGACTCCCTCCCAAGGCCATAACCCTGCATTTGCTCTGAGTGCTTTTCTATTATGCATTGATAGTTGAGCATCAATCAATAAGAGGGGAAACAGAAAACCCAGCGAAACCAACTTCTTAAGTGTAAAATGCCTCTTAATACCCGGGGCCTTTCAAACAACTTAACCTGGACGCTTTTTACCCTCGCCCTTCCTCCCCTTAGCTCTTTGAGGGACACTTACCGGCGCCTAGTGACACAATGTCTTATTTAGGAGAGCTGGAACGTGCAGCTATCAGGTGAAAATGTACTACAGCTCCCCGATCATACTTCAGCAATACATCACTGTATATGTGCAGGCTCAGAAACTTGCAGAAGTAAATATAGCATTGCATTTGCACATTGTGTTATTTTAGCTGTAGAAAAGAGGACAGTTGATTTACAGTTGATGGTGTTTGCATGATTTTAGAGCAAATGATCACCGTCCTCAAGGTTGATAAGGTCAGAGAGACTGTTTGTTACAGTAAGCATACAGCATGTCATGAAATCAAACACCACATGGGTTAATAAATAATATGAGAAAGATTTTTTTTACTTTTAAAAAAAACTTTGCACTTGGTGGACCATTCCGGGAAGGAAATCATGGTGGAAACAAAGCCTAACCAACAGATAAGAAAAGCAATTGGGATCGAACCCCCTCTGTGGAAAAGATAAGAGGTAGACAGTCACAGCAATGACCAGCCACACAATACACAAGCCCACCTCCAGCCGTCTAAATCTCCCATCAGCACCAGTCCCTGCTGGCCCTCCTGTCACCACTAATGCCCCGTTTCCTATAGGACAAAAATGCAGATGCAGTAAGGTTATCTGGGGCTTTACGAGAATTCTCAGAACTGGCAAGTTCACCTTTCCCTCACTCCAGATGACAGGAGAAGATACAGTTGGAGGGGATCGATTGTTGGTTGCATCGTATGTTTTCATTTAGCATCTCAGATAGTGTTCAACTACAGAATGTTGTGTGTAACTTATCAACAAGTTAAGTTTTGGGCTCAGTTATCCGGTATTTTTCAATGGTTTCACAATATTAGCATGAGGAAAATAAAAGAAAGCTTTTTGTACAGTCTAATCTGGTGATAACTACATAGCCTTGAAGTTAGTTATTATATTGGTGAATAAATAAATATTTAATTATTTTTTAATAATTTTTTTTACAAACCACAGTAACCTGTCCAGGGTGTACCCCGCCTCTCGCCCGTTGACAGCTGGGATAGGCTCCAGCCCCCCCGCGACCCCGCTCTGGGAACAAGCGGTTGAAAATGGATGGATGGACAAACCACAGTTAAAAGGCAGAATTTTTTCAATATCATGACTACAAGCCGTTAAAAATGTCATCACTACCACTACAGGTGAAAATATCTAGCTTGCTTGGGGGGTTGATGGGGGTGGAGGGAGTATATAGAGTGGATGCCCCCAAACTACTTTGGTTACACAAACTTTGTTTTCGGCCCCAGTGCATCAGAGCCTTCTCTCTCCTTCAGCCATCTGCTGCTGAAGAATCTGTTTCACTCGATGAGCCAAGCCCAGCCTTTATTGGTCCTAATGGCACTATCAGCTGAGCCGCCAAACCCAATTACCTTTTAAAAAGGGAGGCCACCCCAGCTAATCATGGCTGCCTAACCTGATTTGCCTGTGATGAAGAGACGGGATAAAGAGCAGTTAATGGAGGGAGAATGATCTCACAAATACAAAAAACTCAATTCATTTCTCCAGGAGAGCAATCTGTCCGATTCAGCGGTAATGGAGTGGAGATTCATTAGTCCTCGGGCCTTAGTAGTAGCACTGTCCCCTTATCAAGTGAATGACAAAAGAACATTCAGTGTGTTCCACTTATAGACTTTATGTTTTGGGGAATGCAAATAGAAAGCAGCTGCTAACTGAGATTAGAAAATTAAGATAAGGATTCCAGGTTTTTTTGTTGTTGTTGTTATTTGACTGTTAAAAATGCATTAATGCAAAGTACGGTACATTTTTGTATTTTTTACAACCTTTATTTACTGTACAAATAACTGGCAATTCAGAAAAGTGATCCACATAGCAAGCCCATTCCTCTAACGTGGCACACTGATGCAAACTTGAAACATGCATATTTAATAAATTGCATTTTCTGAGCATGAGGGAACATTTTCCCTGCTAGAAGGTAAGTCAGCATTTAATATAAGTCAAAAGACTTCCTGATGTTTAAGTTCAGGAGATTTTCACCACACAGTAAACTCCAGTTTATTGTACGCCATGTGACCCAAAACGTTTGCTTTGTGCTTCAGTAAACTGCAGTCTCATTCACACGCATGTTCTCTTGATGATGTCAGCCGCATGCATGAATGACCGATTGATGCAAAGAATGTTGTGTAGGGGATGAATCATTGAGAGGGTGGAGAACAGGACTGAACCGACCTGACCCCAAACCCTGCAGAATTCATACACCACTTCAGCTTGGCCTGGTCCAGAAATCATCCAGAGGACGTCTCCTGGATGGGGCAGAGGGCCATTGCCCGGGTTTGCAGACGGACATAAGGCCAAAACCAGAGTTAAAATCCTATTAGTTTGAGTTGGGAATCGGATTATCGTCGTCGAGAATCACTCGTCTGGCAACTAGGGTCTAATTTACGCCAATCAACGGCAATTATTGAGGGGAAGGGAGCCCCTATTAGAGAGCCTCATCCACTTAGTCTAATGAATGGGGAAGATTCAATCTTGGCTGTGGAGACGCACTGGAGAGCTGCTGCTGAATGTGACTGCCCCAGCAGCATAAAGAACAGCGGCTGTTATTTATCAATGGTGGGTTGCTGTCAGAGCAAACATGCGTTAGCCATGGGGCACCAGACTCTGGCTTCTGATGGTCTGAGGGTACTCTGTTTAGTAAAACAGTTACTGCAGCTCTCTGTAGCCTATTATGTGTAGATCATACTAATAAATGTATACACTCACGTGCATGTCATGGCTTTAAATGCTCAGAGCTTAATGTTCTATTTTGTTTCATAAATTATAACATTTTTAATCAGTAAAGGTAATTTAAACCAATGTATTTGCTGAAGAAGCAGTCATATGGGTACAGACTAAATCTTGTGAATAAAATGTGCACCAATTACAACAAATGTGTTTTTTTATATTATACTGAATCCTTCCAAAACTTCATTTTGACACAGCATGCTACTTTCCATGTAACCTTTGCATCATTTATTTTCTGTCTTTTTTCACATTATTCAGATTTTACTTTTACTACCATCAGTGTGGTAAAGGAGGGGAGGTACCTGAGCTTGTAATGAATGACAGTAAATAAAAACTACTTCACGAGCTATTTTTAAACTTAGTTACTCAAACTTAGTGACTCACTTATTATATGTGCAGGATGTTGATTTTTTTCCTCTTTTTTATGTGCCATCATGAGAAAGGTCTAAGCTTCAACCTGTGCAAACCCCTTAGTTTAGTTTCCATTCTTACACTGCCCTCTGCTGTTTTAGAATCAGAAAACCCCCATGAGGCTAACAATACATGGGATCCAAGCATGCACAAAAATGTGACACACTTTAGTGACCAAAATGTTATCAGGCTTTTTATAGTCCTGACGTTTCCAAGTTGTGCTAAAGTTATTGTTTGCAAGGCTGATGTTCTGTTAATATTAAATGAGTCAAAGGTAAAAAATAAACCTTACACTGTGGAAAATATATTTGCATATTCACCATGCATGTGCAAATGATTGTGGTATTTCTTCAGATTGCATCAGATCCTGTATCATTTATGTTCTCATGTAGGTCTAATGATCTGCTGTTGTGGGTCTATAGCTTTCCTGTTTGTTAGTTTTTTATTACATGAGTTATTTGTAAAGAAAAGATCATTTTGTTTCGAAGTTTTATATTTGTGTCCTAAAAAATCTCATTGGGTGGGGGGAAATTCTGTTACCTTTATTTGCTTTCCGTTGGGGTTCAGGTTTTCCAGAATGGTAAGAGCAAAGTTAATAATACCAATATTTCCAGAGTTTAGGGTTTCACTTCTGATCAGCGCCTTTGTTATTTTTCCATGCAAAAACAAGATCCCCAAATAGATAGATACAATTGTCAACCCTTTCTGTCTCAAATATTCTTTCTGTGGTGATCTGGTGAACCGTTGAATAGTCCACGGTGAGTAAACCAAAACTGGGAACTTGTGAAGCATTTTGTTTGAGTCTAATCAAAATTGTATTTTAAAATAACGCGCACATGAGAGGACGAGGGTGCAATATCAATATTTGTAGGGGTAATGCTAATACGTGTAGGATTGTGCTGTAAAAACACAATCTGCGGCTTTCTACTACATGACCTATTTAAAGCAGCTCAAATATCAACTTTCACCCCCATAATGGTATTTCTTTATGAGTTGCAAACTTAAAAAATATGTTTTAAAAAAGGAGAGATGTAGAGCAAACTATAAGGTGCAGTTGCTAAGCTTCATTAAAGGGAAATCCAGGTTGAGGTTAAGGCCACACACTCAACTCATCACTGACTCAGCTTTTTCCTTTCTCTTAGCTGCTTATGGGAACAGGGGATGGAGCATGCAAAGTCATTTCAGACTGCACCCTTTCTCTTTTCAAAAGTGACTTACTGATCAGTAAGCTGATGTTTGCGGAGGTGTTATAACCATATTTGTACCTGTGGTGGCCTTCACTATTCCCTGTCTGTGGGCTGCATGTTCCATTTTACATTTATAAATTCATAACTGCTAATCATTGTTCCCACTGAAGTTACCTTTGGCTTCAAAGGTGAGAGGTCATGTGGAAGCATTAAAACTAAAAGTTTTTAAAAACTATTTGGAATTTAATGGGGTTTCATTCTGGCAGTTGTCTTTATGGAAACACCATTAAGTGACCACAGGCAGCCAAATTCTCACAGCCACAGTGTAAATTATGTCCCGTCAACTGAGCTAGAGATAGTAGTTTTATAAAACATTACTAATCTAAATACCACCACTAATTCCATGTTACATTAAAAAGTAAATCAAAACTTGCATATTCACATTAAAAATACATAAAAACTGTGATGCTCAGTTTGTGCAAATGAGAGTTTAAAGGCACTGACAGGCAGATCGCATTATCTCAGCACAGAACTGCACTAGAATAACATTAAAGTATGTGAAGCTACAGCTATCTGGTTGCTTCCTATATAT
>JBAMHV010000007.1:7711763-7726141 GCA_037177535.1 Pseudomugil gertrudae | reverse complement strand
CAACCCCCCAGCGAAACCTAACAAAAAAGGATAATTTTTTGCTATTATTGAGGCGAATGGGCTATGAGAATATATGGTGGTACACTGAAGTTGTGTCAGCAATGGAAAATAAAGACACAGTATTGGGATCAACACCACCAGCAGCATTAATTATTTCCTTTTTAACCTGAAAGCTCCCCCCCTTGATCTAGATCCTGTTTGAGAGAGGTATGTTTTAATAGTATGCAGCTTATTTGCAGTGATGTAGAAAAAACATAAGGACTTATAGTGTTGTCTGTACACATGCAGTCAAGATATTAAAGAAAATGTAAATATTAAAATTATTTTCCTATTCTCAATGTAAGAATCTGATGAGCATATTCTCTTAAGTGAATATATCCATCTATATTTTTTAAATCTCATATTTGTCTACTTTGTTTTATATTAAAATAAAAAATAGACTGTGATTGTTCTCTGTTTAAATGTTCTGAAAGCTTGCAGGATGTTTCCAGTTGGGGGATCATATCGTGGTTCTAGAGGAGCCTCTTTTGCACAAATTCTCATGAAGAACTTGCCAACAGCACCAGAAATAAACCAGCCAAACAGACCATCAGCTATTTCAAGTGGCCTTTGTAGACATGATTATGATGAACAGGAAAAGAAGTCATCAAATTCTGGTTAGTTTCTAAATATTTTGTTTAAGTTCAAAAAGCAAGATGTTTTTTTCTCATTGGTTCATTCATTTGTATAATCTCCAAAATGCTTCTTGTTGATGATTGGTTGCAAAAAGCAATCAATCAACAAACCTGTATGTATGTGAAATTGTAATTGGACCTTTCTGTGCTTTTATATGATTACAGACCAAGATACATTTGCCAAGTCAAAAGAGCTGTCCCAAAAGTTGATAGAGAGGTACAGGGATGGTGAAACTCCTGCAGTATCTCTGCTTTATCAGCTTGCCAAGACATTACAGTTCCACCTGGAAGTTAAAGAAACAGTAACCACAGGTAAAGCTGCCGTGCAACGTTTGGCCACTAGGGGAACTAAACCTGCAACTTCCCACAGGTCACAACAATGTCACAAAATTGAACCTCCTCTGTTCTGGGATTATGTTGGTTATGGGACATTACAGTAGTACTGCTTTGTATTAAGCAGTGTATGAAAACCATAAAACAAAGACCAGGTTAGTTGCTAATCATTCTATTACTACTTTTGAAATTTGCATAAAATATAGAAAATGCATTTATAGCATGCTATTTTTTGTTAAAAAAAACTACTATTTTGAATTTTCCTCTGGGATAAAGCGTTTTTCATTTCAAACCAGCCCAACTTTTCCAAAATGTTAAGAACAATTAACAACAATTAACAAGAACTGTTAATTTTGGTATTTAGTCCATTAGCTTTAATTGGCTACATTTAGCTTCTACTAAATAGCAAAATGTTGTTCATCAGGTACTTAATGGCATTATTTTGATTAAATTACTGGCTGAAAGATGTGAAAGATTTTGCATTCACACTCAAATAAGCAAATTCTTTGCAAAGGCCAACTCATGTCTTCCTCTGTAGCGATTCCTTTACTGCTTTCTCTTTGTGGGCTCCTCAGAGTCCATTTTTGCCTTCTTACTTTATCCAGCCATGACAAACTGTCATTTGAAGAGGAAGAAAGAGTAGCACAAAAACTGAGGCGTCTGTGTTTATAGATGGGGAGCCGCAAAGCAAAACACCCCAGGATGCACAAGAGGCAGATCCACTCCTACAAAGTTACAATGTCTGGTTTCTTCCCCCTGGAGCACCAATATACGTCAAGCACTTTATAATGACCCAAGAATTCATCCATTACGAACCCCAAAATTCATCCACTAACATTAGGCTAATATATTTGGGTCAAAAGTTGCACGATGTCCCTTTAAGTCTAGGATTTCCAAGTTCTGATAATGAGACATTAAAATAATTTGTAGGGGCAGTGACGATAAAGCTCTCCCAAACAATGATGCATACATTATTAGCCAATACTGGATGAGTGGCCTTGATCAAATGATTCATCATTGTTTTCCTAGGAAATGTACCAGGGTTTTATTTTGCCTTTTGTGTGGTGATTGATGGGATTGCATACAAGACTGGCATGGGAAAAACAAAGAAGGAGGCTCGTCGCAATGCAGCAGAGCTTGCTCTAGAGGACTTGCTACCCACCTTGGAAAGTCAGTCTGTTCTTCCAAAGGCATCAGGTTAGTGTCTTGTTGATGTAAATGGGACTGTGAAACACTGATAACTTTTAATAAAATAAATCTTCATTATGCTACTTTAAATACTTGGTAAACATTAACAATTAGAAAAGCATTTAGAAAGTGAGTGTATGTATGAGATAAAATCCTTTTTAACTCCGCCTGCTTACTCCTTCCTAAACCTTCATGCACATTTTCCGTTAGCTCAAGTCACCTGCTCTCCAAGGTATATAATAAACTTTTTAGGAGAGCTGGAATACAAAGTTAAATGGGGAAAATTGCTGTTAAGTTTTTTGTTTTCTGTCCGGTCATGGAGCTGTTACTGATACACTCTGAGAATTGAGGCTCCGGTAGGTGGGTTTGTAGCTTACGCTTAATGCAACAATACTTAACTTTCTCCCAACCGATCACAAATGAAGACCCAGGCATGCGGTCATTAGGCCTCTGCCTCTTCTGAAACCACATCAGAGAGCAAATTGAAAAAGATGTTGCAGCAAGAAGAATATGGGTATTAAATTTGTTTTTGCAATTCTTAAAGATGGATGATTGCGCATTGATGCAGAAACCAAACATAATGAATTGGGATTATTTATGCTGTGTCAGCTTTTTTGTATGGCGTGATCGCTCCCACTGCAGCAGATCGTCAGATAAATAAGTTTCCCGAAAAAGCTTAGAGGTTGAACCCATTTTGAAACATCTTATTGAGTAAAATGTAAAACTAAGCAAATATACATAAAATGACAATATCAGTATCTTACTGGAAACAACTTGTTTTTTAACTGACAAATAACTGGAAATAGGATTGTTACCTTTTATTTTGTTCATAAATTATTTAAATCTGACCATAAGGGCCTAAAGGGATACAATGATGAAAACAGCATCCCTTATATGTAACCCATCTTTTGAGACAAGATTTACTGTACAAAATTTAATGAATCAAACCAATGATTGTAGATTTGACTAGTGTTTTTTAAAGGCATCTCTCTCTGTGCTTTAAGAAAATAAAAAAAACAAGAATTGAATTGTAATCCTAAAATTAAATCGAGGATATGGAGAATGAACACCCCTAGTATAGAAAAAGCTAAAAGTTAGCCAACATAAATAGAAAATACAATTGCAGGCTAGCAGTTACCATGTGTGAACAAGTTAAATGGATTAAAATAGCTTTGTTTTAAAAAGTATCACCTCAGTATGTGTTTGTATATCTTCATATGTGGAAATGTTCAAATAGATTAAATAGTTCAAATAAATTAATCAAGCAGGCTCTCTGTTCATCATGCATGTATCTTTTTTTCTTTTTAGGTGTGCACCCACCCCTGCCAGTACAGGAAGAGTCCACCGTCTCTGACATCAATCATTGTCGAGCCTTTTATGGTATTTCTTAATTACTACAGTTCAGTCTTTATTGCTATTCTATTTACAAATTACAGTAAATGTGCATTAATTGTAAGTTATTCTGACATACAGCAAATGTAGTATTCCTTGACGATTGGATAAATCAGTCTCCACTTCAGATCTTCAGATAAGATTGTTACCAAAAGGTTTAAAATACATTTTGACTGAAGGTTCACTGGTGATCATGGCTGGAAAATTACTTCCACTAATTAGTTTGAGGTTGAAAATCTATTCCAGCTTAATTTTTTTAGCACTTCTCCCTGACTAGGTCCTGTGTCATGTCGAGCCAGTGTAATCACAGTGAGTCTCAAGAATGAGAAAAAGTTGAATTGTGTCAACTGTGGGAAAGTATTTCTTTGAAATCAAAAGCAAGGGTGGAATGCAAAGCATTTCCTATGGTAGCACAGGTCAAAAAATTCAACATTAATCTCATTAGGTCCTTCAAAACGCAATAAATGTGCAGCAACACAAGGATTTTCTCTACACTTGCAAAGCAAGGAAACAACCAACAAAGTGATGCACTAGCCAACAGATGAAGAATATTGGCCCATATCAAACATGCTCCCAAGGGTTATTCAAATCTTGAAGACTTGCAGGAAGAGTAGAACATCTCACCCAGGCGTCTCCAGCAGGATGTGCAGAGAATGGTATAGTACCAAATAAATTATTTGACGGTGTCAGAAACGAGCGCCACATGCTGACTCGGCAGAAAACACCTTGCCAATCACTTTAACAGCAAATCAAAGGGAACTGTCCTGACCCCTTTTTGAGGAGCTGAAAAACCATCAGTGCTGCATCTGCCACTGAAGCTGCATTCATACCCTCTGTCCATGTCCTCGCATCGTTCCGCAGTAAGGAAAGTAAAGATGACTTTAGGATTTAAACTATGAAAGCCACACTTCTGGATGCAGTGTGCAGATGTTTCAGCCTTGTGGAATCTGAGTCCTATATGCTATGGCGACATTGCTGGATCCATTGTAGTTTAACTAGGGATGGGCATTTGATTAAATTGTCCTAATTGATCATCATGACAATTAACGATAGATTATTGATTAATCATTCATATTTAGAGCAACTTTCTCAGCGGTGCTCAATTCTTCTAACAGCTTCTTCTTCTGTTCTTAGTAATGCGTTTCTACCAGTCTGGTGATAGTATGTCATGACACAATGTGACGTGCTGCTTCCAAAAAGTTTTTCAGTCGTCGAAAACCTTCGCCCTCAATAATACTTCAGGGTAGCATTGATTAATTATGCCCTAGTGCAACCCTGGTTTAAACGTAAGATTGCCAGAATAATATTTGTATAATTTTAATCTAACGTGCCAACATAAGACTACAGAGTTCACTACAATCTGGGATCTCAAATCTACAGTAGTTGGCAAAAAATCTGATTTAGTGTTTATGTTGACTGAGGCTCTGACATCTGTACAGAAATGCAAGTCCTTGTTTGGTCAATTGAGCAAAGGTGACTTGTTTTCAACATCTAATCTTTTATAAATTAGTCTCTTGCAGATTATTAAGGCTGATTGTAAGTCAGCACTTTTGTTTTACTCTTGTTTCATTTCAGAATCTGCACCAACAATTTGTTAAACTAAATTAGGAGCACACTATATTAGACAAAAAGGTAATTTATTTAAAAAAATGTAAAAATACAAACATAAATGCCTAAAAACAAAAATATTAAAAATAATGGACTGGCAGCCTGTCCATAGTGTATCCCACCTATTGACCAGAGATTACTGGGATAGGCTCTAGGTATTTGCAACCCTTCATTAGAATAAGCGGTACAGATAATGTATGTATGGATAAATAACTAATTTATTAAGTTTTTACCCCATATTCTCATAAAACACTGTTGATTTCTTGATACAGACTGTTCCTCTTATTTGTCCGTAGTGATGTCAGTTCATCTTGTATTATTTTGACTTTTTAGAGAGAAAGAATCCCATCAACCTCCAGATTCCACATGCTGTCAGAGATCAACTCACTAAACTGATGAACAGCCATCCTGAGTTCTCAGACTGTGCAGACACCACAGCAGCATTCATTGTACAAACTTGTAAGTGATCATGCTAAAAACAGACGAGCAAAAAACAAAAGAAAACAAGCATGTCATTTTTAGCATGTTAGTCTGGCCCAACTTGACTCCATTTGTGCATCAGAAGTCAATATAACTTGTAAATGGGTTAAGAAAGAAATAAAACATTTATTTCTCAGATTAATTAACTCATTGCTTTAGAGTAAACAGCCCTAGTTTTTCACATCAGTATAATTTCTGTAGTGCAAAAACACCTATAAATATTGAGTAGGAGTACATAATACTGGGATCTGTGTATCACTATCTATAGTTTGGTGGCATTTTGCTGCAAATGCTTAAATCTTGCACACTGTCCTTGCTTTCCCTCAAGGCAGTGGATATGAGGTCATTGCTCTTGGTACAGGGAACTTCAATACCAAAGAGCCTGCCTCATCGAATGGACGACTTGTGCACGATTCACATGCAGTTGTGATGGCAAGAAGATCTCTTATGAGGTAAGGAGCAATCTTGAATCTGATTTCTTCACAAAATGCTTCCAATAAGTTCATTCATAAGTGGCGTAACCATGCAGCGCTCTAAAGGTTTAGCTGTTTCAAGTAGGCTGCTCCCAGTTGTAATTTATCTTGCCAATGATTGACATGTTGCCACCATTTTGGTAGAATTTGTTTTTACCTTTTTTGTGGACACATGAAGGAGTTAATTCATAAGTGTGATCAACAAGTGCAATAATTGCATCCATTAATTGCATCAAGGCAGAGGTTATGTTTTTAGTGGCATTGGTTACTGCTCAATGCAGATGGTGGCTCTGTCTGCATTGGAACCATCCCCACAGTGGAGCTCTGGAGCCAGACCCTCTTGAAATAAAAACCACCTAAAGAATAAGACAGAGGAAGAAATTAGGACGAACGACATCGGCAACTGTAGAAATGGTAGTAGCATTTACATAAACAGTCTGCAACTAGAGAAATACATTTAATCCTTTTGAGATGACTGCCTCAGGGAAATTCGGTTTCCAGCAGCTTATACATAAAAGGAAAATACATTAAATAAGAGTGCAAGATGGAGTTTTCAGGGAATTTATTGTCCCAGAAAACATAATTAAACTAACTGGTTGGAAGGATTGAGTGGTGCAGTTCAAACCTATTAAGTAAATAAAATTTAACCATCTCCATCAAACTCACAAACATAGGCAACACCATCAACTATACAGAAAACTAAAAAGCCATACTAAGTCTAGGTCTAATTTCCACACAAAATCCAATACAATGTTTACAGTCAGCAAAAAAATGGTCTTAAAGGCTCTAAACAACCAATCAGCTAGTCGGTGGACAAGCTGTCTTCAACTGCTGCCACTGAATGAAGAGTTGAATCTTTTTTATACTAGGATGAAGGTATGTACAGCAGCCATTGGTCCCTATTGTGTTTACTTTTTTTAACCCTGTAAAATTTAGAAAAATACCACTTAAATGTGATTACATTTTTTTTTATTTTAAGTTTAATTGTTAAATAATTTAGTCATATCACATGTGCGCAAGTAAAAATGCCAACAGTGGTCGTATATTCTGAGTTTCTGTTGCTATGGTTGGTAAGCGCAGTAATTTAGAACAAGGTTATTTCACCGGAACTTCTTTTACAGGTGTCCATTATCCAAAAATAATGGACACCTAGCGTCCATTTAGAATGGAGTATTCACTTGTACTGTGATATAAAAGTCAGTAAAAGGCTTATAATACCTGACTAGCATAGTCTTTATTAAGTGTCTTTCTCTTTGAGAAATATTTTATCATTCACATCTAAAATGCCATTGGTAGTTATGGCATGTAAATATTAGCTTATTGCTATCAATTAGTTTACTCAGTTTACATTGAGTTGGCACCATGATGAACATGGTAAACATTGGACCCACGTTACAGAAGGACCTTGCTGTGATGAAGACATGTAGCAGTAGTTTTCTTTACAACAAAAAAGAAATTTGAAGGCGCTGCAGCTGGAATATTGAAATGACTCTGCTATTCCTATATAAATCTAGAGGAAATTATGGTATTTATAAATAGATATTTAATACATTTATTTTAAAAACCTGAGTCACTGAATAAACAAGTTAACTGAAAAATGTGCATTTCATTTAATTGTTTTCATTTTATGGAATATTTCTTATTATCAATTAAATGACTACCATATCAGTGTTGTCACTCTACACATTCTCAAATATATCATAACACTTTGATGCTGTTTCCAGGTATCTGTACCGCCACCTGCTGATGTTTTTCAGCAAAAATGCTACTTTGACTGAGAAGTCAATCTTTCAGCCTAGCACCAGTGGAAATCTTCTCAGCCTGAAAAGTGGCATTACTTTTCACCTCTACATGAACCAACTTCCCAAGGGTGCTGCTGAGATCCCCTCTACCTTGTAAGCTTCATTCCATGGATGTTACCACTATTTGGTGATATTGCTTCCAACAGCCAAGATTAAGTCTAATTTCTTATGCTTTCTGCTTTCTCAGACGTTTGAACCCTCTCTCCATTTCTGCTTGGAATGCCAACAATGAAATCAGCCTACATGTGTCTGTTGAGGGCAAAGTAAAGTATTAATAATATTGTATTGCCCTTGTTTGAGACATTTCACTGTTGTGTGACTCATAACTATAAACTTAATTTTTTTTTTAAAGGTGTTCTCAGTTTTGTCATCAGCCTTTGATCATTCTGCCTGCAAGCTGGTCAGTATGTCAACCACAGACAAGATCACACAGTGGCAGGTGCTTGGATACCAGGGAGCACTACTAACCCACTTTATCGAGCCCATCTATGTTCAAAGCATTCTTATAGGCAAGTTCATTTAGCTGATTCAAATTTTTATGTCCATATTGTGCTTTTTTATTCCATTTTTACCAAAAACAAATGAAATAATTGAAACTTTCATGAACTAGTCAGCAAAGTATTGTCAAATCCTGGACGCCTGGTGAGTTATGAGTGGAGCTTATTTGTTGCATTCATTGTTTCAGATATACTGTATTCTTATTTAGGGCACATTCAAAACAGGATAGCCCAAAAAAAACCTTTCCTGCTGTGAACATTAAAAGGATTTGAAAATTGATCAAAGAGTGATGAACAAAATGGGACAAAAGAAATGCCCTCATTCCAATCTTTTTCATTGTCTGCACAGTACTTTCAAAGCATACACTTTAACATCTGATGCCACCATTCCAATGCTCCATGTCACTCAGGGCGATACGCACCAGAAACTGACTTTAATTTTGAGTTCTGGTTAGATTTAATTCCACGAAGTAGGCCAGATGTAGAGAAAAATTTAGCTTCTGCCTTTACTATGGTGGTTGCTGTAATTCTATGCAGTAAAATGGTTTCTGGTAGACAGTAGACTGGTTTTGTGTACCAGTGATCTGACAGACATGAATACCACAACAGTTTTTTACAACATCAGAGTTTAAACCTAGCTAGTACATTATATTTAAGGATGAGATAATACATCTTTGGTTATACTCTAATCTCTAGACCACTGATTTTGATGTTAACAATAACACAAAGGTTTTATTATAACTAAGCAGCAATCTCCTTGGAAAAAAGGGAGCCTACGCAGAAGTGCCAAAAATAGCAGTTCGCCCTTGTGCACCAAGGGCTCCAAAACAGCAAATTCCCATCGACTTGATGATAATTGAGGGAGGTAAAAAAAATTCTATAGAACTCATCCGTTTAGGCATTATTTAATCTTGAAATCCTGCATAGTTATGGAAGTGTTGATTTTGATTGACAGGTATATTATATCAGTGGCAAGAAGGTTAAGTGTAGCATAAATGCTGTATTTAGCCGGCTAACATTGTGCTTTAGCTTTAGCCCATTCACCTGTTAGCCAGTTAGCCTCCGTTAAATATGGCTGTCTCAATACCATAGTTTTTTTTCTGTACTGCATACTATCGTGGCTAAGTGCTGTCTCAAATGGAATAATGGACGTTGGGCACTTACCGGTAGTGACATACAGTCGATTGGACTATTCTGCTGCATGTCAAAACTATTACTTTTTGTCCACTACACTGCTACAAACGGCTAACATTTATGTATGCTAACTACCAGATCAGTTACCGCGTTCTCAAACAAATGATTGGATCATTGAGTTATCGTAAGCATGAAATTAGATACTAATTGGTTATTAGATACCAGTGTAAACACACTTAAACAAAGTGCACAACGTAGTGTTAGTGTGCTGAGTGAAAGACACTTGAAGATTAGCTCAGGCAGTTCTGAGTTTGACAGATGTTATTCATCTACCTCCATGCTCATAGCCTCTTTCACCTCCAGCTCTTTGCCCATTGTTTTTGTATTTGTGAAACAGTGCCAAAATGATGTTAAAAAATGTCCAATGTGCTTCTCTTTTGCTCTTCACAAACCTATTGGGAGGCTCTGTTAATCCTTTTATATAGTCTATGGGTATAATGACTTGTTCAACATTCCAGTAACTTGTGGACACCATCTATGCATTAGCATTCCATTAAGCAGAAATAGAAACAAGAATAGAAAGCTACTGTTTCTGTTTGGCTTTGTTAGCACTTGCCACACTCGAGTAACACTTGTGTAATGTGTCTGCTTTTTGCTCTGCAATCATGAGTCTGAGGACAAACAATAGAAGGCTGCAATGCATCCTGAGATTTTCTGTCAAACATTGCAGCTCTCTCCAAATAATCTCCTTTCTTTTTACCAAGTTTCTGGGCATGAGTGAGAACACAAAAAGGTAAAGATGTCAGTGAGATTCTCATCTATTGATTTCCAAGACTGGAATGACGTTCCCACCAGCTCTTTTGACAGTTTGCTATAAATTGTTGAATTTGCTGTGAAGATGATATGAATTGACTAACTCATAAAAAAATCATACAGGTGACTCCTGCTGTAAAGACACCCATGGTATGAAGATGTCTGTGAGCCAGCGTGTGGAGGGAATCACCTCTCAATTGCCCATGTTCTACTGCCTGATGAGACCCCATATAAGCCTTGTTCCTTCAGTGGCCACCTACAGACCTGGCACAAGCCAGCTAACCCGAAGTATGAACTGGAGCGAAGGTGACTACTCTCTGGAAGTGGTGGATGGTCTCGAAGGCAAGACTGTAGTAGAGTAAGATGTTTTTTTTTATTATTTTTTGGTTGACATCTAAATGTGTAAGAAAAAGTAATGACATTTGTATTAGCTAAATTATTTCTTTGTTACAAGATGTCCTGGCAAGAAATGTACTGCTGGAAATTCTGATTATCTTTCAGCTGGCAACAAGTTCTCTAACCCCAACTGGGGCAATTAGTTGCTTATCATTTCTTAAACAACCATGTTGAGAGACCCATCCTGTGGTCATGGAAGAGATGTTGGTCTGTTTGAGAATGGTCAAATCATTGGCATGCATTATGCCGAGAAAACATCTGAGGAGATGCAGAAACGGCTAAAATTGGGTTAAGAACTGTCCAACGCATTATTAAAAACTGGAAGGATAGTGGAGACCCATCGTTTTCCAGGAAGAAATGTACAAGCCTGTGGGGGCAGTGTTATGATCTGGGGTTGCAGCACTTTCCATAACAGAATGTGCTCAAATTTTCTGTAATGATTTAGTTGCTTCTTCAGTGCTGAGTTATGCCAAAACAAGTGATTCTGATTTGTGTAGATCCCCATTTCAAAGTGGCCCTGCCCTAGCAAGCCGTCTGTGCAAAGCCGCAATGCTTCATCGCTTTAAGTTGGTCACCAAAGAAGCCAACAGGCAGGACCTGCTGGCTACCAGCACCTACAGAGGAGCAAAGGTAAGTTATCTACAAGCATGTAGTATGCTACGCTATGAAGAATGCTTTATTAAAACCACTTATATTAATTCTCTCTTTAAATTTTGTCACTGAAGAGGATGGCAAAGTCGTACCAGGAAGCCAAGAGCATGCTGCGGGCATATCTATATCAGCAGGGTTTTGGTTCCTGGCTGGAAAAGGTTCCTCTTTGTGATAACTTCACGGAGTGAATGAAGACCAGTTATCACTGATAAAAGTAAATAAACAAATGGGATTAGCATTTTAAAGTCAGATTTTGTTTGCCAGAACTTGGAGCTTTTTGTATTTGATCATTCTGGCAGTCAGAAATATTCATTGTTGTTTTTGAAAAGATTTAAATTGATCCATGTTTATGGTTTTGGAGTAGTTTTTTTAAGATGAGTGAGTACAAATTTAGTTTGTATCAAAGCTCGTTTTTCTTTCTTAAGCCCATAACAAGCTTTGTATCGCAGTAACAATACTTGCTTTAGTCTATATATATTTTTCATATATTGTTTAAGGTAATAACAATTGTGTTTTCTTTATTGTTTATAGATTAAAACAGTAGTGTGTTATTGTTAGGAAATTATCTTCAGTGTGAAGTCATGGCAGTTTTCATCATTGGCTTCGTGTACCTAAATGTTTGAAGTATTGCATGTATGGAGGGTGTTTAAACTTGTATAATATGTTAGTTCTCGCTACGTTGTATTTTCATGTCTTAGAAAAAATATTTTTTTCTGTATTCAGCAGTTTGATTTAAAACTGAATGGTGCAAGAATTGAGCTTGCACACAAGAACAGAAAAAATAAATATTTAAGAGATTCAAAGCAAATGGAACATTTTTTTTTATTTGATTGCACTTACACGAGTCACAGTACACAACATCCAATGTAGTAACTATTTATTAATGTACAAGATTACAGATATTGCTAGACCTATCCATACCAATCTATAGGTGACAACTTTGCAGCAAGACGGTATCAAAGAGTGTTTTGTTTTAGATAAACTCTCTATACGATGCACATTGTACAATGTACAGTTAGCTACTGTGTACATGGCACTGTGGCAATGTCTGAAAGAAGCCCAGCGAACAGTGAGGAGAAAAGCAAGGTCATTTGCATGTTGGTGAATCCCAGAATTTCAATGAAAGCCTCTAAGAATTGTATTCAAGTCATTTTTAAACAAATTAACTTTGAGTAACTCATGAGTTAAAAATGCATAACTGGCTTCCCAGATCACATCCAATTGATAGTAATTGATCTTGATTCCATTTTAAATGACCTGTTTGACCTGTCTGTTTATCTTAACGGATTTCATAGGCTTTGATTTAGACAGCATTTAAGTGTTGAAGCTGAGCCTTTCCTTTCAGTTGATTCAAATGGGTAGATGGCCCCCAACCCCAATGAAAAACCAAAAAAAACTTTGTTGATTTGCTTCAGTCTTTAGCTTACACATGCAGGAAATGCATTGGTTTCCTGTGTATGCAATGCAGCTCATTTAATCTTTTAAGTATTATGCTGCAGCATTGTGACTGGCTCTCTGCACATCTTTACTGGTATACCCAAATAAAGGACGACTCATTGACTGCAGGACATTTTGGGCCAAGGATCAAGGTCTTATCTGTATGTATAGCTCCAATATTACAAGCTATCTTTTCTTTTGACATGCTTGTTGCTTTTACAGCTACTGAAGCACATGTCTAGAACTATTGATCTAAACTGGCCAACACTGGAAATAGTTTTATTTTAATTAACTAATTAGTGCATTTACATGATTAATTGCCATTTGTATATATATATATATATATATGGCATAAATGTTTTTGTTTGCTTAGGAAGCCATGCACATATTCCATTTTCATTTGCAACATAATGCACACAAAACATTCAAGGTACAGTAGCCTAAAGTCAAAGTAAGGCCGTCTCAAATACTTTATATGGTATGTTTGTAAGGTACTGCAAGCAAATATTCCCTCTCCAATCCAGCAAGTGATCTTTGTGGTATTTATATATTTTAGATATTGATATTTTAGATGTGCTCTTTGTTCAACTATACAGAGGAAATTAGGATATTTAAGACCTTATCTTAAGCATAGTCAGAGCTAATTAGAATGAAATCACACATTCTTCATCCACCATTGATAATATAGTTCTTCTCACGCTTGTGAAATGTTACAAAACTGCATTACTATAACAAATTTGATTTAAGCATTGTGTTTCCCCAAGAAAAAGCTGATGAATTTGATTTTATTACAGTGCAAATAGTTTAAATCTTGCTTTGTTTTCTTTACATTTCTCTTCCAGTAGTCACTCAGTCACTGAGGTGATAATAGTAGGTTTAGCGATAAACAGGATATGCAACTCTTTTGATGTGGTTTCATGGTAAAAACACTTGAGACTTAGAAGCTGTAGCACTTTTGCCACTGTGCTATGAAAAATGTTTGGTATTCCTGTAGATACAGACTACATGATCTCTGCAATGACACAGGTGTATTTTTAACAGACTTTCTTCAGAAATGGTTTAGAATGAACATGAATAGAAAAATGTTGAATTTGCAGAATAGCTTAAAGGGTTTTGGTGACCAGCATTGCAGCTATTCTCCCTCTTTGCATCCTGACACAAGCTGTGTCCAAATTTGACCTAACTTTTCATGTAGCTGATAATTTGAAAATCCTATATTACACATATAAGGAAGCCCTTTTAATCAAAACCTTTACTTAGAGTTCAACATTGTTCCGCGTTTCACGGCGGCACCTGTAACCTTCATAGTTGTTATTGACGACCTGTAACCTTCATAGTTGGTATTGACACAAAAAAACATCCTTACATGGTACTTTTTATTTTAAATTACATGAAAAATAATGACATTGATAAGAATGCATTGTAGTTAGTTAGTTTGTTTATTGTCCCTTATGGGAAATTTGTTTTCACAGAAAAACTGTACAGTTATATTACGCTTTT
>JBAMHV010000007.1:7692621-7704642 GCA_037177535.1 Pseudomugil gertrudae | reverse complement strand
CTCTTCTCTTTGCTACCAAACAGAATTATCTCAGTTTTCTCTTCATTTAATTGTAGAAAATTTTCTCTCATCCAGGAATTTATTTGCTCCAAACACTGACACAGTAAGTCACAATAATAATAAACTCGCCAAGTTAATAGAATAAAAAATTAGTATTATGAGAAAATGTTCACAAAGCTAAAATTATGGGATTGCGTTAAATGACTCGCCTTCCTGTTTTGGAATACATTTCCAGCATTGACCTTGGCATGGACAACCATTGGTGCAGCCTGAGCATGTCTGTAGGACAAGAAGAGAGATTCAGATTGGCTTTTCATGTGTTCTAATATTGTAACATTAATCCCAGCTGTTGCTGGTCAAAGTGATAGCTGCTGTTGGGGTAATTCTCAACTGTGCATGAAATGAATAATCATAAAATTAATTCTTTAGGCACCCACCTACAAGTTAACTTGGAAAGTAGATAGCTAGCCAATAGGTTGCATCCAATTCCTGGTAAGTTCCGGTGTTAAAGATAGGATTTGGTTTTGTTTGTTTGAAAGATAAGTAATTGAGTCTGTTTTAAATGACCAATTTTATAATGTAGTATAAGTAAAAAATAAAAAAAGTCCAATTTAGACACACTGTCAAAATGTAATGGAAGTCAATGTACCTGTTTAAATTAGATGGATTTCCTTCTTGCCGTCATCGATTATTGCTGAAATCATGTCAAGACTGTTTGATTAGCTTTTGTGATTTAATATTAGCTCTTAAACATTGCAGCTGTGTAAAAACACAGTGCTGTCACATGTTTAAGAAGTATAATGTGTGGGCATGTAGGCATGTTAGAGTACTGTTATTAGATCAGAGATATTCAATCATTGCATTTGGCTGAAAGAGTTGCAAACCAGTGCATACATTTTGAGTAAGATTTTACAGAAATTGGGGGAAAAATCTATGTTTCTGCATATATAATATACACAAAGAAATGTTGAGGACTTTGCTTTATAAGGAATCTTGCAGGACATTTGAGCTTTTACTTTAATAACTCCCCAGCTGCAGGCAAAACATATTTTTCCTTTCTGAGCTGTTACTTTTTATCAGTGGTTGCAATTCCTGGTCCAGAAAGAAGAAATTCTTTCCAGCAGCTGTTCCATTGAGTCTCCAAACCGCCTGAATTTAGTGAGCATAGTTCCTGTTAGTAAAATCACCTGTTCTAAATGTACAGGTAGATCCAAACACACGGCAGGACTTCTACTTTATGGCACCTTTATTTCACACCTCTACTTTTATCTTAATTGCATCTGAGAGTAAATGCATCATTACTTGAAAACAGTGGTATTGTTTACATTTTATTAGAAAATACTTTCATGTAGTAACAATTGGCACAGCAGTTCATTATAAATAAATAAATACATACATACATAAATAAATATATAAATATGTTGAGAACTTATTGTAGTATGCCTTAACTTAAACATTACATATTAGTCCAATGTAGCATCACATACAGTATAAAGGAAATATACGTTGCATCACTGTGAATTCACAAGTTCAGTGAAAGTTTTAAAGTGCTCGACAAACTGTTTAAACGGCTTTTTTTCCCATTTGCAGTCTGAAGTTTGGTTCTGTAGGAACAGGAGAATATATAATTATTAGATCATCTATTCCAGATTTTTCCTCATTAAGACAATAAATCATACTCACCACTTGTGTTTCCAGTTTAACTTGATCCAAAGTCTCCAGTGTCTGATCAAGTCGTTCCTCAATCTCGGTACAATGGTTTTTGGCATGTTCCAGCCCATCCTTGATGGCCCTCAGAGCAGCATGATAACAGGGAGTCTAACAAACACATTTCTGGTGGTTAAAAAGGGCTCCATAAAATGTCAATGTGCATGTGTTGGTGTATAAATCTGTTTAAATTCAGTGACTACATTCAGAATTTTTGTTTTTAACCAAATTATATCATGTTTAGAATTAAGACAATTAATAAAAGCAAACATAAGAGGGCAGTCTCACCAAAGGAAATAAAGCTGCCAGTCTAAACAAGTGTGTATATTACTGATCTGTGGCGTTGAGGTTTACAACAGCTGCACACTAGGGGGGGAAACATTGTCTTACCTGCACATTTGCTGGAGACTGAAAAGTCACAGTATCATTCTGAAAAAGAGAAACAAAATGCAGTGTCTTTTAAAAGTGGTAGACACGTTAAACACAATGTGTTGCAGAAAGTTTTTCTAAAACAAACACTTGTAACTTGTGACTTACACATGAGACATCTGAAAGTAGCAGTTTAAAGCCCAGGTCCTTCGGGTTGAATGGTCTGGCTTGAAAAAGTCCAACGAGACAAAACATCAGTAGGACGGTTCTGAAACGGCTCTCCATTCTTCACTTATTTCCAGCTTTCTGTGAGGATTTGCAGTGGCTCTGTTTTATTGATGCTTTCTGATGCTATGGTGTTCAGGGTGCTTAAATATACACATCAGGGAGGGGAAGGGGGGGTGGTACAAGTGGGCAGGCAAAGGTGTGTTTTCCTATTGATCATGATGCTTTTTTTCCCCCTTACAAAAACCCCAGATTTTGTATTAGGTGGCACCGGTTGTCTTTCTGCTGATGGTTGTACAATAATTTGTACAAATATTATTTAAAAGAGAATTTCTATTCATTTTGCCTCTTTTCTGTAACCATAACCAAGTCAAACCTGGTTGTGTATTTATAGCTGGGACACTCCTGGACTTTGGCAGATATATTATTTTCATACTTACAATGGCTCTGCACAATAATGTTTGTTTTTTATTTGTGCTATCGGTGAAATGACAATAGAAAGGGAGTGTGACTGACACAGGACAACTGGATGAAGTGTGCCTTTAACACCCACACTGTAGGGGGAAGCCCCACAGGCATCCCAGAGACGCAGTGGCTTTTTTCATTTCTAACACGGGTTACTTGGTCATGTTGGACAGATTTCTCGTTTTTCTGCAAAGGCTCACTCAAACCTTTACTGCTTAGGTTTCAGTTTTAGTGATTTTGTTTTTTTCAGGACTGAATAGTAATGAATGTGTCAGGATTTTGACATTCAAGAGGGTGGGGAAATTTCTATCCATGGAATGTCTCTGTTTGGGGCTACGATGCTTTTCCACTTCAAGCAATAAAGATAATGCCTTGCTTACGCTATAGATAAGGTTTTAAATATCTTTATGTTGGACTGTACAAACATTTGAGTTTTATTTACAGCCAGGTTGTGACACATCCACATGAGCAGCGTCTTTTCTTTCTTTGTCAGGATGTTAGATTTTTCTTTATATGCTGAATAAAATCCTGAGTTTGTGTTAAATTTGCCTTGCTGCAGATTTCCTGTTTTCATTTATAGTCAGATTCTGAGCTGCAGGTTTGTTTTGATACTTTGAACCTTAAATCCAGCAACTGAAAAGGCCCTTTACATGCACATTGAAACTGATGCTCTCTTAAAGTAGTAATTTAAAGTACTTGAAGTGTCCAAAATGTGGCTCAAATGTTTTTGTCTCATTTGAACTTTTGTCTTCTTTATTACTATCCTTAACACATATTTGTTACAGTTTTTCTGGCCCACTTTCCACTCTATTACTCATTCATTATCATTTTTAAATGTATGTAAAGGAAATTCAGCAACTCCTACTTTTATGATACAAATCTTTTCCTTAACGATGTTTGTAAGACATCAGTTTGTACTCCCATCCTTTTTTGTAACTAATACTTGACAGACTTTGCTTTTTTTTCTGTACAATAAATGCTATGTTTTCTTTAAAAGGGGACATTACCTCATGCATAACTACAGGCCATGCAGAAGTTTCCGTTATTTGCAAAACTGCTTTCAGCATGTTTCCATTTTGTATGCCGTCGTCTAAAAGATGCAGGTGGGGAGAATTTTTATTTATTCAGCCAATGTTCTTTGAGCTTACACAGTTCATCCTCAGTTTCTTTTCTACGTACCTGCCCAAAAAGTAAACAATAAAAAACCCTTAACTTTTGCATCACATTTGACCACCAGGTGTGTGGGATGAGAAGTGGGAGGAGGTGATCTATCAGTTGATTCATAATCTGTGGGTCTGGGAGGTCTTAAATGAGTTTTACATAGCATTGCTCGTGTGTGTATGTATAAAAATTTGGTGGTTAGTGGTGGTTGGAGAGCCACATTTACGTCAGTCAGTCCCAGAGTACCTGTGGTTATACTTGTAGCTTTACCAGATAGGAATGAACAGGAAATATGATGTGACACATCCTTTCTTGCCTTTTAGCAACAAGCACATCCAGAGAGGATGTTTTCAGCCCTGCATTTAATGCCAATTATGAATACTATTTTCTGTAGGCTAGTTCAGTGGTTCCCAAACTATTTGACCAATGACACTCAAAATGTATGTCTTAAAAACTGCCAGAATCTTCATCAATAAAGAGGAAGAATAAAGTGTTTTTTGGTGGATTCTGTTAACAGCTGTAAGAAAGAACCCATATGCTCAAAATCAGTTTTCCTGACACAGATGATGCCCATATTCATATTCGTAAAATGGTACCCGTAATAACTTTGTGGAAAACCATAATGAGAAAATGACTAAATGTAAGTCATATTAATAGGATAAAGTGGCTTTGATAGACCTCTGCAACAAAGCACCCACATGGCCCAAAATGACCTGTTGAGCCCATGAAGAAATAACTGCAGCCCATTGGTTCTGTTATTGACTGACACTAGGCAAAACCAATCAGATGCTTTAGTCCCCTTTGACTCTTTGACAGCTTCATTATGATGAAGTGATGAAAACATGTCAGTTTAAATTGGTTGATACCAGTGTTTCCATCAGAAGATGGAAGAGATCAGAAGATCTTAAACACTGGTTGTATTGACTGTTTCACTGCTGGTTGTGATTGATTACATTGTTGTTCACCTGTGAAAACAGCCTATCTAAATCTCACTTTAGATACCACAAGATGACTTATTTATTAATCATTAATCAATTTCAGCAGTAGCCTCAGTCGCCAGCTTTCTGATCATGTTTTTATTAACCTATTCATTGGTGATAGGCTCATAATAATTCTGATACTTTTGGTTAAAATTTCTTAGAGAATGCATCAGCGTGGGTATTTACGTAAGATCTAAAGTTATTTTCCCTCAATGTTACTGATGCAACACTTTGCCTTTTTAAATAAGATACTATAATTCTGGATCTGACAGAATCATCATCCTAAAATACAAAAAACAAAACTTTTTCAGTCTTAAGTTGAATCTCCAGAGAGGAGAGCAGCAGCTGTACTATGTAGGAACACTTTTCATCTGATCCAGTATATCTCATGTGGTATATTTTTTATCCCTCAAACACAAAGTAAAATGAATGCTCCAATACTCATCAATATGCTGGACTGTGAATTTTTATTTTACTAACAAATTACAGCTTTTGGGAGTATTTATTCTATTGTCACTGATTCATGCTAACTCAATGTTTGGTTTTAGTAGATTATAGACACTGCAGGGTTACTATTCATATTTAAAGCAGCAGAAACATCTGTTGTGCACATCATCATTCATACACTGGTCAGGACCCATTTTCTTTGTCCCGGTCTACCTCTGTTACCGCTGTGTGGATAAACAGAAAAGCACTAATCAGAATAGAGGAATTGGTGGTAGTTAATACAGCTTTTTTAAGAGCTTGAGGGTACAGATGTTAAAAACTGGACACTAATACTGTGTACATAATACAATTACATACATTAGTATGTAAATCAGTTTTTCTTCATTTTTGAAGGAAGTAGGTG
This sequence comes from Pseudomugil gertrudae, assembly GCA_037177535.1. Classification (NCBI taxonomy): domain Eukaryota; kingdom Metazoa; phylum Chordata; class Actinopteri; order Atheriniformes; family Pseudomugilidae; genus Pseudomugil; species Pseudomugil gertrudae. Next base: position 7,698,885 of record JBAMHV010000007.1, on the reverse strand, counting down.
GGTAGTGACAGGAAACATGTGAACCCTGGTAGGTGAGAATTAAAGAGAGTAGGATAATCTGGCCCATTTTTGTTTTGAACTCCTTACAAAGTTACCAAAGGTCAGATTTTTTTATGTTTGCAAAAAACTGTCTGATTTTCATGTGGTGTTGTGTTAAGAAAGATTTTGTTTAATGCACTTTCAAGGAAGGAATCAAGTAAGAAATTAGTTTGCAGTCATTTTATTCATATTTGTGACTTGTTGGCACTTGTGCTAGCATGTAATGCACAGCCCTGGGGCCTCATGTACTTGTGTGGCTTTCAAACTGAAGGCTGGTGTACGACCAAACGGAGAAAAGTACTTGCTCAAAAATATGTAGATGTATGAATCTCTTTGCACCCTTGTTCCTGCACATCTGTCATTGATTCATCCCAACTGACTTGGAAGTGAGGAAAGCTTCAGAACTGCCTCGTCTCCTCTCATGAATGCATATGCAAATAATAATTACACTGCATGTTTTTACCTTGTAGCCTGAGAGAAACACACCAAAAACTGGTGAAGGAATTAAACATTTTGCATACTGTGGAACTGATGTGGTTGAATCAGAAGTGGGAAAAGAATAAAATAACCAACCCAAATTTATTGTGTTGAAGACAGGTGGGCAGAGCTTCTCAGTATGCTTTGCTGATTTCAGTAGCCTATTAGAGTTCAGATGCTTTTAAGATTTACTTAAATACAATAGTTGTGCAGGTATAGTGGAGTAATCTGTTTTCCAGTTGCTGCTGCTGCTTCATGGTAAACCGTAGGATGTACACTCTGGTTCTTGTAGTTATTATAGTATTTTATATTATAGTATTTTATAATTAAATAAAATGCAGACTGCTGAATTTAAACTGACATAAAAGGCAGCGTGGAGATCTAAGACCTCTCTACATCTGCTGCTGGACACTATCTGACTGTATACTGACACACATCAAGTTGGGATCCCAAGGACACGATTGGAGTAAATGAGACGTCATTCCTGTAGGACTGTGCTGCATTCACCATGACAATAAGTCATGTTGTGTGTGGGCATTTCACATTGACATGTCAACTCAACATAAACAAAGAAAACTGATCAGGTTACATTAAATTTAGCATAATGTCATTTTATTATAGTATTATATATGTGGGCATGTGAGGTTAAATTGGGTTGTGCTGATCGAATGTAAACCTTAAGCTCAAATCAAATCCATTTTTATGTCACTTTAAATATGTTCCTCTAAATTGATAAAGAAGCAAAATGATGAGAAGTGTCAGTGTTGTTCAAACATTCTCATGCAAGGTTGAAAGTTTGCATGATGGTACGCACAGAGCCATTTTTCTGTATGTGCTGAGCATGTATTGTTTTTATGTGTATGAACCCTTTGTACATGAGGCTCCTGCTCCTAATCTGTAATACCTGACCATTTTTACTCGCGCTGTAATGCATACAATCCACATTCCCATCATGTCCATGATTTTCTTTTTGTGCGTTGTTTCACAAAGACATCTGTAAAACAACTATCATTGCTTCTCCCTGATAGACTGCTATTTAAGTTTACACTGAAATATATAACAAAGCTGGATTTGGAGTATTTAGAGTGAAGCTGTTAGTGTGTGGTGTGCTCCATAGTTCACACCACACACTATAAGATGAAAAGAGCGAGATCGCATGTGATCTTTCTTTTATGTGTAGTATCTAAATCTGTGAAGGTTTGAAGAATCCTGCAACGTGCAAATAATTAATAAACTGATAAGGATCTTAAAACATAGTGGACTGTAGTTTAGATGGTTTACTTGTCATGATTAATTCACTGTCTTCTTCTTTTTTCTTTTCCTTTAGCAACCATTCTGAAATTGTACCTGGGACTTAGCGGCTCAAACCCATTTTCATTTCCAGTGATGCTGTGAGTAGGATAAATTGATTGAAGCTACTGTGACCAGAGACGTTTCTTTGATGTCACAAACCTAAATGTCAGCGTGTAATCCCTCAATGAATGAAAGGAAACGAGGCTTTTTAATTTCCGTGATAGTAGTTATGTCATTGGAGAGTGTAGAAATTTGCTTACCACGAGCCACCGCAGCAACGTGTCACACTGGTGTAGTGACTTGCTGAGCTGCTGTGACGTAAAGTCGCGTGAAATTCAAAGAACACGCTTTAGGAATAATAAAGTAATGCACATCTTGTCACAATTCAAGAAAAAGGTACAGGCATATAACATTTATTTTTGTATTTTCACACATTTACGCTGAAGATATTCAGGAGAAAGTATTACAATTTGGTTCTAGTTCCATCCAAATGGCTGTTTATATGTCATGACTGGATGCATTCTGCTGTGCTCACTTGTTTGGGAATGTGAGGGATAGTTTGCTCTGGACCATCTATCTTGAGTTTGCAGAAACTAATCCAGGCTATTGATATAAATTTTCAATATGCTAACACATAGCAGATTATAGTCCTTATTGTATACTGTATGTAAGTATCTCATGGATCTGGACATAAAAGCCAAATAGTAGGGAGGAAGTAAAACACAGCATGTGGGTCTGCAGAATATGGCATATGGGTGTGTGGAAAGTAGAACACCGTCTCACCATGAGGTTTTACCAAGAAGCCAAATGAACAATCTCAGCAGACTTTTATTTTTTAGTCACTGCTCTGAAACATACCCATTTCATGAAGAATTTATGTGTTGCAATTTAACTTGCTCACTTTTAAGACTATAACCTGTTTTGTTTGTTTTTTTGCTGTGTATACTTTAAGCATAGATCATGTATTTGTGACCAGTAGACATTGTTGCACATTTCAAAGTGGTAAAGCCAATGTTAGCCATTTATGAAATATCACAAGTGTTAAGGAGTGAAATAGACGGGTTTCTAGTAAACCTTTATTCTGATTTTTGCAGGTGTGAATGCATGTGGTTATGCACTTGTGCTGATCTGTACAGCTGTGCAACAGCTTGGTCTTCCAGCATAAGTAGTGTGGTTTCAGCTGTAGAGCATGTAATAGGTAATTCCACCATAAACCACAATACCCTTTTTCTGTGTGAAAAAAAGAAAGCAATGATAGTAAACTGAGAGAGAGTAACAAAAGTAAATATTGGTTCAGTGCATTGATTAGATTCAAATGGACACTGTTGTGGGAGTATTTATGGTTGTAATACAAATTACATTTATTTGGCAAAAACATTTTAAAATACTTTTTGTTTGCCCTAAGTCCACTTAATTTTAGGAATTATTAAACCGCTAATTTAAATCAGAGGTCTAACTATAAACACAGGTCTGGGTTCATTTTAAGTAGACCAAATATGGGAAGCAGAGTAAAGAAAATTGGATTGTGGGTTAAAGATGCTTTTCCACTAGTACCTACTGTACCCGACCTTATTCAACTCTACCTGGAAACAAGGCATTTCCATTAGGATTTCTCGAACCCTGTAGTTACCGTACTTTTGCTGTACCTACTTCATTGAGGTTCCAAGCGTGTTGAGTTGTGCGGGTAGCATGACGTCCACAGGCTGGTATCCATTGATTGACCTGATGTGATCCAGGGTGTTTTGTCTTGCCCTCTGACAACGTCTCTTGAATTGTTACAGGAGTCTATTTCCGTGAATAACCATAATCTGAGCCCCAGGTAAAAAGTTACCGCATGGTCTTCTATCTTCGTGTCTGTCTTCTTCTGTGGTGTTCTGCAGACCCCACGCAAAGCGTCTAGAAAGTCTTATTGCACTCCCACTATCTGGTCAGTACAGTAGAGTTGAGCAGGCACTAATGGAAAAATGTGGTCAAAATTGTAATTGAATTCTGACCAACCTATGACTGCTAGGATCTGATGGAGTGCCATCTTGTTGCGTATTAGAAACTAACGTGGTTCTGAATTTACTAAAAGATAAATTAGTTTTCTTCTTCATTGTGTGTCTCAGCTTCTCCTTCAGTCAGTCTTGGTGCAGTGCTGCCTCTGATGGAGAGTAGACCAAAATAGTTACATGCTCCAATTCATTTGAGAAGAGCAGCGTGAACACAAGCTCAGTTTGCCACAAAATTGCACCTATTAACGGAACTGAGTCTGCAGTCAGACTGAATCTAGCTGATTATTAGGGTCCTTCCACCAAAGAAGAGCAGGTGCTGGTTCGGTGCTAGAGCCAGAGCATATCTGGTACAACTCCACTGCTTCCAAACAACCAGTTTTGTTTTCGACCCAATAGGCCTAGTCCGTTCTGCGTCATGATGTAATCTAAAACATGTTTACATGTGGAATATCAACTGCCACAGCCTTTCCCTCATTGCGTATGAGTAACACTATAACAGCAACACTTACCAGACTCTGTGGTGTGGGAGTTTTATGCTTTTATCAGGGTATAATCCACCATGGCCAGAAGGATTAACTTAAACACAATGGAGTTCAGAAGCCGATTGTTTGGTTCGCCGTTCAGTAAGTAAGATCTGATTTCTGATCTGAAAAATACGGGTTGCTCGTTGCCGCTGCATCCCAGCTTCCTTTTCTGATCCTTGAAAACTTTTTAAGCTTTTTTTCATTATTGATCAGCAGATGCAGCTGCTTGAACACAGGCTTTACTTTGAATCTTCACAGACCATAAAGCCAGGAAACACTGAGCCTCCTTCTTGGACCAATTCTGCCTGTTCTTAGAGTTAATTTTTTTGCTTTTTAAAAGATGTTGGTTCATGTTTCAATGCTCTTATTTTGCCAGGTAACCCTGCTTCCAACTATGATTTCAAGCAACATGAACCGGTACTCAACTTAAGTCCAGCAAAGAGTTGCTGCCTGGATAGAACCAGTTTTGAGAGCCAAGAACTGGGGTTTATTCTGGCTCTGGCTTCGAACCAGCACTGGGACCAGCTTGGTCGAAAGGCATCTTATCATGGTGTGAATGCCTACTTTCACAGACTAATATACATTTAATTCTTTAGACCCCACCCCAACCCCCATTTTACATTCCCCAAAATGCCAAAACATGGCAGTCCACTGCTCTCTATTATCAGTTTGTATATTTCTAAAAATCATTCTCAGTTTTTACAACCCATGTAAAGTAAAAGAATTAGAAGTTTCCCTTTAACAATCTGTGCATAACCTTATTTAACAAGGACGGGGGGGCTGTCCCTGTTAAATAAGGTTATGCAGCTGCTGTTGTTTTCTTTTTCTTGACCAAAACTTAGACCAAGAGTTTTTTGTTAGGTAAATGGATGCATGCTACAGGTTGGCCTATAAGAATGACGTATGACATATGCAGGTGTGACATATGTCTTGGCTGATTTTTCATGATTTCCTGTGTTGCTGAAATCCCCTTCATTATGTGGGAAGTCCATAGTGGTGGTTATTGTTGTTTTAAAACATTAAAAACATTTTGAAAACATGTTACCCCAGTCATAATGATACTTGTGTAGTTTGGACTGTTGTGGTCTTGCATGCTTTTTGGTTGTTTTTCACCACATTACCTCAGACATATGTTAGCAGCTTGTTTTTTTGTAGCACCGGTTTGTTAAAAACATGGTGAATATGGAGAGCAAACATCAGCTTAGATGTTACTTCTAGTTTTAAAAGCTTTTATTTCTTGTTTTTGGTTTTTCTCATTCAAATGGTTGTTATCCTGTGAAAGTGTCTGAAATCTGAACAGCAAAACTAAATGTAGTTATTTCAGATAGCTGCCCTCTAGTGGTAATTTAGGGCAGTTGTTTAATAAAATTCACATTTTTGGGTCTCAATATGATCACCGTCTTTTAATAGTTTTTCACTTCAAACTTTAACAAATTAACTTTATTTTGAGGAAGCTGTAACTCGCTTACATACATGTCAAAGTGATATTGAATAAAGCAATGTATTTTGGAAAGTTAATGAATATGAAAATGTATTAATCAGTTCACCTTCTCAAATGAAACGATGTGAGATGCAACAGCGTGAAAATAATTTGACAGAACAAAAACATGGTTCTGGTGGCTATGGTTCTTAGTTCTGCATAATTTCTACTATTTCTAATTCAGCACACGTCATTGTTGTCCAATAATAATAGTACGATTAGATACAGCCGAAAGGTGATGTACGATTAGATACAGCCGAAAGGTGATGAAATACAATATAGATCAAATAAATATAATGTTAAAAAATTATAACTTTAAACTGTTAAATATGCATGTTCTCCCCGTGTTAGCGTGGGTTCTCGCCGGGTTCTCCGGCTTACTCCCACAGTCCAAAGACATGCACCTTGGGGATAGGCTGATTGGAGACTCTAAATTGCCCATAGGAGTGAATGTGTG